>VZTG01007868.1:695081-737264 GCA_013397845.1 Melanocharis versteri | reverse complement strand
AAAAAAAAAAAATCCCAAATAAAACCTGCATACCTGTTGAGGAAAATGCTACTGACGTCGTCGTGACTGATGGGCGGCTTCTTGGAGCTCGCTGCCATCCTCAGGGGCCGCAGGAAACAGTTCACCAGGACATAAAGCTGGTGCACGTACTCAGACTCAGCCTCCACCATGTTGAAAACTATCTGGTTCCTCTTCCTCATGCTCTCTGCATGAGGAGAGCAAATATAATCTTGGACAATGGTTTTCCATTTTCTTCTGCACAACCAGCCCCGCATAAAGCTCTGAACCTAAAAAGGGATCAAGCAGAAAAAGAAAATAAGAAAAAAAACACCATATTGCATGACTTATCATAAGCTCTTCACTGTAGAGATAGCCCTCAAAATTAAAAGTCTTTGCTCAAAAATAAAAATGTTCCCTTATTGATATATAATTGTTCTGTAATTAAATAGATTTTACATTTCTGTTTGTTAAGGGTCATAATTGTTGCCAGGAAACAGACTGTAAAGACATGGCATACATATAAGGGAATCTTCCACTGCAAGCTCTAGTGTTGTCCCCTTCCCATGAGCAGAAGGAGAGTGCAGTTCCTCCTTCCTTCCCTTACGCATTCCTCTTACACCCCAAAGGTATCCTGCAATACCTCCGGGTAGCACATTCCAACACAGGTTCAATATCACTATTGGCAGAATTCTTACATTATTTTTTAAGCTCAGTTTGCTCTCCATTTTGAACAGATAACACTTGGCATGTGTATTTAAAGCTATGTATCAATACATTGCTTGGTATCAGACACCAAGGCAACAAACATGTTATTCAAAAAGGCAGATTTTTGGCATTCTTAAACAGCACCTCTATGTCATGGGAAAATCTAACTAAGCACAATATCTATAGAAGTTGCAAGTAGACTAAAGATTACAGAACAGGTCTACATCTGGTCACACGAAATGTCATTATGTCTGTGCCCTGATCTTGATGTGAAGATCATTCCTCTTGAAGGAGAAGCGCAAAATTTTGCTGGTATCAGTTTACTCCAAAAAAATACCTTGGAAAAAAAAAGGGTCCCCGCTGTCAAAATTACCAAGATGCAGGATGCAGTGAATTACATACAGATTCAAAGCTCTCTTGCTACTAAAAGGGGCATTTCCAGCTTCTATGACAATGGTTAATCTACAGGAAAAGGAAAACTCACACCAAGTTACCAGCTCAGTGCTCACCCTGGCTCAGACTGCACACCCCAGAAAAACACAGAAACTAGACACGTTCCATAAAGGATTTTATATAAATACATCACAGGATAAAAAGTGGCACTAAAATATATATAATTAAAGAGGTTTAAGTAGGGGCAGGGCAAAGGAGGACTTGCTATCTGACTGTACTTAAAAATAAATAAATAAAACCAGCCAGACTAAAATACGGAAGTACACCCCTCATCCCACCCTTCTCCCTTTACACACAAAAGACTTCATGTTTACCTTCTTAATTTTTTTAATATCTGGATCTTCATCTTCCTGGTTGCCATGATAAGGTCGCATTTTTTCCTTTGTTTTATTCAGTGCTACAATCTGAAAAAACCAAACATCCAGTAAATGCTTCCTCGAGTTAATGAAACCCTTAGCTGGAGAAACAAACAGAACAGTAATTTCCCCTTCCCCCAGCTTGTGGAAGGGGCACAGAATGACCAGCACACATCTGGGGACAGGGACTGGAGCACATATCTTTGTCCAGCTGGAAGAGGGACCCAGAAGGAGCAGGTTCTCCCCCCAGAAACAACTGTGCCTTTTGGGCTTTATCAGCCTGGGAGTGCAGCAAGGTTTTTAACAACATCCAGGGAACCAGAGCAGTCTGGAACAGCTCTTAACACCATCACGAGCAAAGGCCCTGTGCTGGTATCAAACTCAAACCTGGAGGCAGGGAGGAAATAAAGCCAATCAGTGGCACCCACTTTGCAAAGCAGTGTGTCATCCTAAACTCTCTGACAGGAAAAGTAATCCAACCAGCCTAACAGGCCCCAATATTCCTGAAGAAATTATTTATCCCAGGAGTCACTGGGGGACTGTTACACATTAACCTCACCGGGTTGTGCCGTTTTCACAGAATACCACAGAAACACCGAATGCCACTGCAATGCACACGGCAGAATGCTGCAGCCAGTGATTGCCTGGTGGGTGTGGGACACACCTCCGACTTGAGCCGCTCGATCTCCGTGTCCTGGTCCTCCAGCTGGTGCCGGAGCTGGTTGGCCGCCACCTTCTCGGTCTCCACGATCTGCACCAGGTGGATGTACTTCTGCATCAGCACCTCTCGCTCGATCAGGATGTCTGAGTAGCTGTGAAGCAGTAAAAACAGCCAGGTACTGGTCTGCATCCCCCCCGTGAGATACGGACAGAGAACATGGTCCCAATGGCAAGAAGCCTGCGTTGCCATGTTTGTTTGACCTGAGCTACAATGTACAGGTCAGTCATAAACCGCCCAAATCACAACCACCAAATCATCCAAACCGAGAGATTTCAATATCCCTTTTTGGACACAGGTGCTGCAGTACCCAGTTTCACAGTATCCAGCTCCTCAGAGCAAGATAACTGCACTTTTTATGAGCTTCTAATTCTCACGCTAAACCCAAGAATTCTGTAAATCCAATTTGTTTTATTTATTTTAGGGTTTTGATTTTTTCCCATCCTTTGGGAGGACTTGGGAGAGCATGTAGCACTTCATCAGAACTATTTCTCTCCATCTGCCAGATCTCTTTATGGAAGAATTCCCATCAAAACTGTCATTTTAGTGTGCTAACACATGTTTTGTTCTGTAGGCCATTTTAAGATTACTGATGTAAATGCCTTTAATCTAATCAGTATCAGGAACCATGGTATCAGCCTTTCTTTTAGCTCTTGGGCAGCTTTTTCCTGAAAAGGGACACTATCCCTAGTGGAACTAGATGCCACAATCAGAGCACCATGTCAGAAACGCTTCTCAGCTCCAGGCAGAGGAGAAACCAGTTTCTCCCTGTGCAGCATCTTCACCAGACTGACCCCGAAGCAACGAAATCCACAGACACTGTGCTGCCTCTTACCCCAGGTTTCCGGAAGGTTGTTCCTCTTGTAAATTTACAAGATAAAGACCAAATAAAACACAGCAGAATGGAGGCCCTAAATCTTTGACAAGGATCCCTCACTATTTTATATCACGTCTTTTTCCACTGTTGAGGTTGAGCGCAGGATTTAACAGAAGGAATTTCTGGATTGCAAATCTCTTCCTTTTAAATTTCCTCCTGCTTGTTATAGTTCATTATAATAATTGTTCATTAAACAATGAACATTTGCTATCAAATACTGTGAGGCTCTTAAAATTGCGATAATGTGCACCCTCTATACTGTGGTTTTCCTGTAAATATTTACTTGTATTTCAATCAGTGTTAGTGCTTATACGCTGGAGGGGGCCAATATTAAACAGAGCTATTGAATTCAACACCTAACCTGGAAAACAAGCTTGGATTTAAAATAATTAGAATAAGTTCCCACAGCTATCATAAAGTAAAAGTTTTTCCTCCTTGTACCGATTATAAAAATAATAATAAGTTAATTTAATTCTATTACATGTACTGTTATATTTTGACTAATGCAGAAGTAAACAATACATTGAAAAAAGGAAGGTCGGGGCACCTCTTTCAAGTAGTAAAAAACATACATAAATAAATCTGCCATGAAGAAATTCACTTATCACTCATCAGTGCAGAAACAGCAATGAAGTATGAGATTAGTTCTTAAATTTTTTTCAATAATAATTCGTTTTGCTTTGCAAAAATTCTGGGCTTTTCTTCAGAAACCAGAGTACTTCATCTCTTTGCACCCTAAAAAGCCATTTGTACATCCCAGAAAGTGGCTGAGTTAAAAATACAGTTAGCGCTAATTGTTTGACAATGTTATAAAGATAAAAATACATGTAAGATACATAATAAAGTGCTTCGATTTACATTTAGTATAAATAGTCTTTCCTACCTAAAACCACATCCAGGCAGGTGAAACATCCCCTTTTTCTCTTTATCCTTTTCAAATTGTTGTAAAAGTTTTGCTGCCAATTGTTTCCAATACAGAATTTGACGGGTTCTTCGGTTTTATTCAAAGTGAGGAAAATAGCAGGAAAACAGTAGGACACAGACTCAAAAAGGATGAACTGCTGACATAGGACTCCAGATATTGTTACATACCGTGCCCTTTTCTCACTTCTTTGTTTCCTCCTTTAGGGGAAGAAACTTTATGTATATTTTTTGGATCCTTTAAGCTGGACTTTCACAGCTTTGTTTTACTGGGGAACAAGAAACTTTGCTCTGGAAGACTGAATTTTTTGTTCTTTTGAGATGTTCTTAGAGCAATTCACCAGGGTGGTTTTGGCTGTCTAAAATGTCAGGCTCAGCCTGGAAACCAAACAACAGCTTCTTCATTCTTATAATTAGGAGTATGAAGAAGAGTTAATTAGAAAAGCCTGTGTACACCTACACTAACTTATAATAGGCTAAATCCATTTTCCTTCTCAGAACTACTGCTGGGAAAGGAAAAATTAGAATTAGTTTGGGAATAAACTTCGCGTACTTCCAACAGCCCTTTCCATCCATCTCTCTGCATGCCTGAGTAGGGATCACCATGTCCAACTATATTAACCTGAATATCCAGAGTAATCCCAAGAGCCTTACAAGAGGACAGGGTTTCCATACTGACATGAACACACATGTATAAAACATTCTTGTCGGAGGAAATTATACCAAAATGTTCAGATGTCAAATGAGCACAAAAAGTATATAAAACAACTTGTAAGCAGCCAGCCTAGATTTGGTTATCTGTCTGGGGTATCATCTAATAGAAAGAAACTACTGCTGCAAACCACAGCTTATATGAATTTGTATCAATATTTTATTGAGGGAAGCAATTCTGTAATGTGTAGTATAGATAAAACACCCTGAAAGCTGAGGCTGAACCTATCATCTACTACCATCATCTGTAGAGACAGGGCTCAAACCAGGTATTTCAAGAAGCTCTGATTGACCACCTCCTACCACAGGGAGAGAGGAAGAAATGAATAAAGCCCTGAGAAAAACTGCTGCACCATTTAGGATGACATGCTCAGAAAATGTAGGAAAACTGGAGGAAGCTTAACCACAGCCTCGTTATTAAAGTCTCCTTGCTCTGGCAGCAAGCCAGGATAGAATTTCCAGCAGTGCTACCAGCAAATATTTTTGAGTTTTGTCCCGAACTGAGACCACAGTTGTGGTCCATTGGAGCACTCCATGCCAATTGCACTGAAGCTGCTCAGGCTGCTGGGAAAACCAGGCATTGGGTCTGGCCACATCAAACCACCCTCTTGAAAAGCAGAATGCACAACCCGATTCACCCGTTATGAAAACCAGGCCCTGGCTGTCTGGAAGGCAGAAGGAATTGCCTGCATCTGTCCCCACACCCACCTCGGGTGGCTGTAGGACTTCTTAACAGATGAGAAGGAGCCTCCAGACAGGCTGCAAAGCCCGATGGCACAGCCACAGCCACAGCAGGGGTGGGAACAGTCAAAGCTGCAGTAGAACTTAACCAACCCATGCCTGTGACTCTAAGCAAGGTGCCTTGGTGTGTGATCCGGGGTTCCGAGGGATCCCGGTGGCTGCCAGAGCCACAGGGCACCGTGACAACTCCACACCCCGAATTATTTTTGCTACACAATCCTTTTAACTGAGAGGGGGGAATACCAGCCGGAATAAAGAGCCTTTGGAAGGGTGGACCCAACAACCAAAGTACTCAAATCACGTCTGTGGGCAGTGGCTCACTCAGGAGCGTGGGATTGAGGGGTGGGAACGCCACCCTCTCGTGTGGGATGGAGACTGTGCCGGGAGCAGTTCTCACCAGCCACTGATGAGAACTCTCACAACTCACACCAAAACCAGCTGTTCCCATTGTCCTGGCACTCCAGCCAGGAAAATCTGACCATAGGACTTCATCCACAAACTGGAGGAGAACAGTACCTCACCCCATTGTGCAAAACTGAGACAGAACTCAAAGCATGAGCAGCCCTGAATCACAGAATCATGGCATGGGTTGGGCTGAAGGGACACTAAAGATAATCCAGTGCCACCCCTGCCATGGCAGGGACACCTTCCACTAATCCAGGCTGCTCCAAGCCCCAGTGTCCAACCTGGCCTTGGGCACTGCCAGGGATCCAGGGGCAGCCACAGCTGCTCTGGGCACCCTGTGCCAGGGCCTGCCCACCCTCCCAGGGAACAATTCCTTCCTAGTATCAATTTTAACTCCCCTCTTTTAGTTTAAAAGCATTCCCCCTCATCCTCTTGCTAACTGCCCATGTAAAACATCATTGTCTCTGTCTTTCATGAGCCCCCTTGAAGAGGGACGCTCATGGAAGGCTGTCGGGAGGTGTGCCCAGAGCCCATGGAAAGGCTCTCCACGTCTCCTCTCAGGTTGAGAAGAATGGGGTATGAAACTTTTTCTGGGATTCAGGGAAGAGCATTTTGGGATTGTACAAGGCTTGTTGTGGAAGTGCAGGAACCAAAGGCAAGGAAAGGGAGGCATGGAAGAGGTTTGAGGAGTAGCAAGCTTCGGAAAACACAGAGATACAGGGATAAAAGGGGATAAAGCATCCCAGGTAACCAGACTGATCAATACACTTGTCTGGCCACAATCTGCACACCCCCACCACCACCCATCCTGCCTTCTCCTCAAACCCCACTTCTCACTGCTCTCCTCGGTGAGGGGACTGTGTAGGCATCCATGGAGCTCTCTGTGCCACTTCCTGGAGCTGGGACCAGGAGGCCACAGGTCCCTGCAGTGCCAGTGACACACTGGAGAGGTGGGAGATGTGAGCCTGGCCCAGGTGAGTGACCACCAGCCACGGCCGAGCCGGGTGAGCCAAGCGCTGGGGATGCACCAAGGCCAGGCTGGACCAACAGGGACTCTGTGATTTGGCTACTGGAGGCCACCAGAAACCCAAAACAGCCTCTGGGAACACTGTGGGTTGGGTGGCTGCCTCAGAGATGACTTTGCAGAGCTGCGTGTGCCCAGCTGGAGCCGAGAGCAGCACAGGCACTTTCAGCAGCCAGGTGATGGCTTAGGATTTTAGCTTCTCTATTTTTCAAACCCTGTACTGCTTTAGCGTGTAACTCTAAAACCCCATGTTAGCTACTGTCTTCACATTTTGGTCAGACAAAACAATCCCTCTAGGCCTGAGATGAAAGGACACGCTACTGAATCAGGCCCCAGAAAGGATAAACAAAAGTGAATTGGGGGGGAGCGAGCAGTAATGACTTCATTACCTGAAGCTGTAACTGGAGGATTAACTCCTGAGATGTAAATGGACCAAACTTATAATCGTGTGAAAAACTCGTGACCATCATCCATCTTGGGTGTAGCCTCTGGAAGGCTTTTCACTGCCCACGGTGCATCTATTGAAGGCCTTCAGTAAATATCCACTTTATTCTCCTAATCTTGTCCAGCCTCTGCTCTAGGCAGCCACTCCAAGGCATCACGGGGATGGAGGGTCCAGGAGCATCTCCTGCACAGCCCACGCGGCTCAGTGATTTCTGGGGGGCCCTCACTGCAGGGATGTACTGGATGCACCTCTCTGCCTCACTACCAGCCCACCAGAAAACACAAAATCCTGGCTATTAAAGCACCAGGCCTCAGCTAATAAAGCTTCACTGACAGCAAGGCACCAGTACAAGGCAGCTCTGAGCAACCACCACCAAAATACTGAGTAAAACACACAGCAAAAATTGTGCCCACAGATCTGAGAGGAAACCTTTTTGCTTCTGTTTATTTTTAATTTTAAATTGCCAGTTAGAGGGCAGTAGTTCCTCGTACACTTTAAACAGTGACCCAGGTGAAAGAAGCATTCCCATTTCCCGCTCTGCTCTTCTCTCACGTCACCTGTGCAGTGGGCAGACCTGGAGGAATGAGATGGATTAAAAATAAGCTGGCAATAAATTAAAAAAGCATAATTCCTCTTCAAATCAGTTTCCCAATTAAGTTCACACTTGTGTCTGCATGAAAGAAGGGTTTTCATTCCCACACCTGCTAAATTTAAGACTTTGGAATAAGTTGAAGTAGAGAAGTCCAATAAATTTTATTAATGCTGCATCCATTAAAAAAAAAAGCATAAAAGTTTTTGTGCTAAATGCAAAAAAACTTAAAATACAGAAGAATATGTAAGAGAGAGTGATAAGTACACCTCAGCGTATTGAGGGTGAAACAGATTTTTTCACAAGAGAACAAGTTCCGGAACGAAGCCAGAAACAGGACTTCCAGATGCAGTTGCTGACAGAGGAATTAGGACTTGCCAGGAATAAATCCTCCTGCCCAAAAATGTAGCTCAGAAGAAGCAAACCACACTCTGCCACCCTGGATATTATCGAGAAACCAAAATACTGAAAATCCAAATTAAATGGAAGGAGAAGACAGTAAGTACAGATGTGGAACTGATAATGAGGTCCCATTACAATATACTGGATTAAATATCCAAGTTCCAGCTCAAAAGCCAAACAATCCCCCATATGAGGAGAGGGCACTGTGGACAGAAACAATGGACAATGCCACAGCAGAAAAAAATCCTTCAATTATGTACTGGCATCCAAATAAAATACTTATTCACCCAGAGTGGATCATGGGGTGCACTGAGATTGGAGCATCCTTCTTTTCAACAGTCTCTTTATAACTCACAAAGTAAATACGATATGGAAGAAATTTTGATGGCTACAAACATGTACTTGGCAAAAAAAAAAAAAAAAGTGTAACTAAGACACCTGAGATAGTACAAAAAAGGATCTTTAAAGTGCTACATAAAATGTCATTCAGCAGTTCCTAACAAAAACCTTAGGTTAGGCTCAAATCAACAGTGACACTAAAGAAGTTGCCAAAACTTCTCCCATTTGTCAAAAATACAGATAAACTCAAGCGGAAAGATCCAGATCATGATGCGGGCAAAATTCAATCCCTAAAGAAAATCTGTGCTATTTTGTTCAACTAATTTGGCAAGAAAAGTCTTACACAATACTCTAAAACTACTACTTTTGCTTCTTTTTATGTATCTTCAGTAAAAGACACAATGGCTTAGCAACTAATTAAAAACTCCAGGTTGCTCTGCTCGACACAATGCAAAGCAAACAAAAGCAGCTTCTAGTGAAGGAGAAAATCATCACAGCAAGGAGGTAACACACAATAGAGAATGACACTCCATGCTTACCAACTAAATTTAACAAAATTTTTTGTCCCTTGTTGGAATTTTGTTCAAGAAAACACAAGAAAGCCATGTCCACATCCCTGGGAAACGTCCCCAAGAAATTTAGACAACAATGCAGAAAAGGTGATTAAGAAAACCCCCCAAGTGACATAGGACCATGACACTGTCCCTCACACAGCTGTCCATAGCTCAATATCGTCAAGAGGTAGGCCCAAATAAAGGGGAAGCAGTCAAATAGCAAAAGAGATGGAGATAAAAATACTGGTCTTAATTAACTCAGAGACTCAGCTGTCCTCTAAGGGGTGCAATTACAACTTCCTGGTGGAGTCAAAAGCCAAGCACCCTGAGCCCAAATGTCACAACCAACTTCTTCGCAAGTTCTCAGTATTTTCAGCTGTGAATTGTTTACCATTGGCTAGATTTTGTGTCAGTTTTTACCCTGAAAATTCATGTGTGACACATTTACAGACTGAACTACCAGGAAAAAAAATTTACCTCGTGTTAGGAAGCTCTTCTTGCTTACATGCCTTTTACACCAGGCAATGGACAAGAATCCCAGAATCCCAGGATCATTTAGGTTGGAAAATCCCTCCCAGCCCATGGAGCCCCAGCTGTGCCCAGTCCCCACCTTGTCCCCAGCCCAGAGCTCTGAGTGCCACCTCCAGGAATTCCTTGGTCCACTCCATTCCTTGGAGTGCCCATCCTCCAGGGATGAGGACTCCAAACCTCCCTGGGCAGTTCCAAGGCCTGAGCACCCTTTCCATGGGGAAATTCCTGCTGGTTCCACCCTGAGCCTCCCCTGGCCCAGCCTGAGGCCGTTCCCTCTCCTCCTGTCCCTGTTCCTGGGAGCAGAGCCCGACCCCCCGGCTGCCCCCTCCTGTCAGGGGAAAACTGAGGCAAAATCAAACTCAGGCTGCAAAGAGAGAACCCCGGGATGCTGCTGTCCCTGAATGCCGCTACCACGAGGCAAAAAGCCCTGCTCCCTCCCTCACCCTCACCACTGCCAAACTCCGCAGCAGAAGCCGCCCCAGACCAGGGACAAGGGGCTGTCCTGCTCGGCCGCCCCTGTGGCTGTCACACACGCCGAGCCCCCGGCACCCACAGGCACGGAACGATGTGCCCACCTAGCACATACCGGGCTAGAAGTGCCTCCCCGCTGCCCACCCGGCAGTGAGCACCAGCCCCGGCCCCGGGCCCCGCTCCTGGCGGCACCGGCGCCAGAGGAGCAGGCGGGCCCCGAGGCCGGGTGCCCGGCAGCGCAAGGCCTGCCGCCCCGGGGCCTCCTTCCACCAGCCCCACATTAAAAACTGCTAGCTGCTCGCGTTCCATTTTAGTTCTGAAGCAGAATCGCTTGTGTTTACATGGCTCATGTCCTAGGCAATTTGGGAGCTGCCTGGCTCCTTGTGCGTTACCATGGCACTGCAGATTAGCTGAGGTGAGCGTGGATGGGAGGAGGCTGCAGAAAGTGCATTTCTGCAGCGGCTTTGCCTCCGCACACCATTCCTCAAGCCTTCAGTGAGACGATTTTCATTTAGATTACACCTAAACCATGACCACTCGCCACGCTGACCTCTCCTCGGGCACAGACTACTGCATAGCTCGAGGTCCTACCACGTCCCTTTTCACAGAACTGTGCCTCAGGTGGTTCACAACTTCAGTTTCGAAGTCAAAATTTTATTTGTCACACTTTATCACCTTAATGGTTTGACCTCCTCCTTCTTACATTTATTTCTCTGTAAGAGTTTTTAAGGAAAAACTAATTTATTCGTCTGTCATATCATTGATTTCCTCATTCATATGACACACTTGTCTCTAACAGAGGACTAATCCTATGGCTTGTTTCTAATAAAATAATATTCTTCCTGAACTAATTTCAACTGCAGCACAATTGCTTATGAAAGATAAAATACAGTGAAATAAGCATTGAATGTTAAAGGTGTTTTTTTTCCTGTAACATACTCATGAATTGCAAACAACACACAACTAATACATGTTAACATTTATTTCTGTTTGGAAGGTGGGTTTAAATTTTCAAGGTATTATCCATTTATCTGTAATAAAATGGATCAGAGGGTCACAAATCAAGTTTCATACCTCGCTTGGTGAATAGCTTCTACCCACTCATCTCCATCAACCTCATCCTCACAACGCAGCTCCAGTGGCTTCTGCCCCTCATGGCCAAAGAGAACAGTAAAGTAATGCTGCAAATGAGAACAAAGAAAAAAAAAACTTCAGAAACTCTTAAACAAAAAATATACATAAAATTTAAAAAATAAACAAAAAACAACCAAACAAAAAATACAAAACACGGAAAAACATCCCACCCAGCAAAAAAAAACCCAAAAAAACAAAACACCAAAAGACTTTCTACACTCAGCCCAAAGTGCTGCCAGCCCAAGGAAGATGTGTTTTAAGTTTTAGTCTTGAAACATGGATTGGAGTTGAAACTACTCCAAGAATATTCCCGTGTGTATCAAGGTAATAGCTTTCATGTACTTATTGCTAAGTTATTGTTCTTAAACTTCCACATCTGAGACAACAAAATACAATTCCCTAAAGAGCTCCTGCAGCCAAGTGCAATAACAGAACTACGGTGAGGTGTCTGTAGATCTTTTCTCTCGCATTTTTTCCCCTAAGACTTTCCTCACAAGCCAGCATGGGTCACCAGACCCGGAACCATCACCACCTCCTCCAGACAATGCAGTCTGTGCAGTGGCTCCAGCCCCTGCCCCACCTTCCCAGAAGAACAGGGACCCTTCTCATTCCTCACACTCCCAAAATCTTTTTGCCCCTCTTCCAAGAAGCCTCACCCATAACTGCATCACAGCTACTTTTTGTTTTCACAAGAGAATGCTATTCACCCAAAAACTGTCATATTCTCACCGGCACTTCCCGCATGAAGGGCGCTGCCCAGGTGTGTTCCACAGAACTTCCAGGGAAGTTTTTACTGCTTTCAGAATGCAGCATTAACAGCATTATCTAGTGGGGAGGGGAGAGCCACCATATCTACCTTAGCTCCCATTTCACAGGGACAGTTATTTACAACCTTGTTTTGCATAGACTGTGTACCAACTTACAGCCAGGCAGCAGACAGAATTCTTCCAGCTCAGATGCAAACTGGCCAGAAAACACTCTACCTAAACACACACCTTTAATTTCCACAGGTGCCTTAAATGTACGCTGTAGAAATCCAGAGGTCTCACAGGCAGCAGGACCAGTGAGGGTCACAAAAACACCTGGGCTTGGGTCTGAGGTCATTCAGGAGCAATTCTGACTGAACTTCTCTGCATCACTCCGCTCTCCTCATTGCCCAGAACTCTCCCATCCCTCGTCCACCTCCACACCCGTGCACAGGGAACAGAAATTTCTGTCTGGGCTCTAACAGCCCAACTCGAGCACTCATACCTTTGGCTTCCTGTTGGGTAACACAAGTACAAAAAAAGGCAATCCATGAGGAGAAATTATTCACTTGTGCATTGTGTTAATTTGCTAAACATCACTCCATGAACAGAACACCCTTCATGCAGAAGACCACCAGAATTGCAGGATTGCAGACAAACACAACAGCAACGAGGCCAAATCAGAATCAGCATTCACATTTAACAGGCTTTAACCAAAGGAAGTTCAGGCTCAGATCTGTTAAGTTTCAAAAATAAAACAACTCCAGAGCCCAACTGAATATTAATAAATGAGTAAAAGGACAATCTCATAACCTGGGGGGTTTCAACAGAGCATATCACTTAAACCTGAATGCCATGAATAAGAAAAAAAAAACATTTAATCAGGTCCATAGGATTCGCCATAGCAGTGAAAGATAAAAACTTTTACAACAATACAGTGCAGTTGAAAATAACTTCCAGCACAGTGAAAAGTGCAGCAAGATTACACACAAATGTGCTCTGTTTATAGAGTGGAATAGTCTATTTTAAAAAGCATATTTAAAGATAAATCACACTGTTCAGCACTGCATATTATGTAACAAGTTATTTGCGTTTCATAAAGCTGTTACATATAAAATTAGAATAAAGACACAAGTGCAGACAAGCACTGGATTTAATCCCATTGTGTGGGGATTCAAGTTAAAGGGAGAGACAATATCAGAGTCCTCCCTACTTTTGAAGTGCAGCAACTCAGACCTCTTTAAAGCAAGACTTGCAGTGATCTCACATCGCAGAATTTAAACTCAGAGGTGTGCAGTTACCATGGTGACAGGCACGCCAGAAACACACAGACCAAGAAAATGCACACATTTAAACTAAGCTAGAGGGCAACCACAGTAGGTCTGGACCCAACGGCAACTACAGCTAAATTACAGAAGGCATTTGTTTTGAAATCACCTACATCTGTCACCCCCTTAAACAGGCATATTGTATCCAAGCATCAGTATCAACTCTGACTTCATTTATCCAGAAATAGTTAACTCTAGAGCAAGCAAAGCGCAAGAAAAATATCATAACATGCCTCTAAAAAGAATCTCAAAGTCATCTTTGAATTCTCTTTTCAAAATAAACGTTGCTCATTTAAAAAACTAATTTACTACAAGAAAATAAGATGGTATCTGTGATGCACTATTACGTTCTCCAGTAAATGATGTATGTGAGTGGGCCTGTATATATAATTACACAGAGACAATATAATTTTAGCACTGCCATTCAATGCTAAACAGTTCAGCTTGCACATTACTGCAGCACAGTACAGGTAAAAAACACCCTTCTGCATTCACACCATCCTCTTCCTGAAGTGAAAACAGTAAATATTTAAGCACTGTAGCACATGTTTACATCAACTACCCTCACCACCATCATTATCCCATCTGTTGGATATCAGGAAGGCACTTGTGTTTCAAGTTCAGCTGGACAATTTTGTTGTTTATGTTTATTTTAAAAATCACTGGACTCATGGAAGATAATATGAACAACCTGTATTTTGACATAAAATCAGTAACTTCATTTCAAGGTGTCTTTTCAGTATTCAGGTGCACACAAGTGAAACGGCAAGGCTTCATTTGCATAAAAATACCTTTGGCAGAGTTCTTCAAGGTAAAAGGAGAGAAAAAAGAGGGGGGAAAGCTTCAGGTGCCTTGCACAGGTGTGAAGGCATGACTGACAGCCACGGAAAGAATTCAGGGACATCAAGAGCACTGCTGGGTGTCACTCCTCTGATCTGCACCTGGGGCTAGCCAGAGTTCCTCCCTGCAGGGAAAGGAGGCTCACAACCCAACTCTGCCCTTATAAAACTGCCCAAGTGACGGCAGTGCCCAGAACAGGGCAGCCTAACCTCCACAGCTGCCAACATTTCTCCCCCTCAGAGGGGGAAAGAAAATATTGTTCTGATTACAAAAAAAAAATCAAACAAACAAACAAACCCTCACCAACAAAAAACACAGCAAACAAACAAAAACCACGCACAAAAAACAGCCCGACAAAAACCAAAATCCAAAAACCAACTCAAAAAAATCCGTTACAAAAAAAAAATAACCCAAATAATAACGTGCCCTGTAACAGAAACACTACTTTTAAGGCCACAGAGGTCAATGAGTGGGGATGCTCCAAACAACCCCGTGACTGAAGCACTGAGGGACCCAGAAGAGCGAGGATTCCCACAGAGGTGCTGGCAACTGTCACAGGCAGAGGAGCTGTCACCTGGCAACCCCACTGCGAGCTCCTGCCTTCAGCTCCTCCTAAATTTGGTCACCTTTGCCTGGAGGCAAAGCTCACACTGGGGAAATGATGCAAGTGTCAGTAGTGCCTCTGACATCCCACCCTCCCATTAGCAGGGCGAGCCAACATGTTAATTGTGCACCAAGGGGCACCAGGGTGACACCAAATCGTGTCGTACTAGGGTCTTGCCAATGGTGTGTGTGGAGTGGCAATGCATATCTGCCCATGGCCTGCTCTTCCCTCAGCTTCCCTTACTAAACATAAAACTAATGTACAATAATGTACTGTGAAAATATAATTTTAAAACTTAGTTGTGCCATGATCTTGCTAGGTGCTAATTCCTGTTTTTTTACTGATTTACTGCGGTTTTGGTTTAACTATTCAGGCCAGGATGTTGAGAGTAAGTTAAAAAGAAAATTCCAGCCATCAATATGGATAAGAATGGAAACCAGAGATGAATGGTGGAAAATTTGTCTGTCTATGAAGATTGCTACCAAAACATTAAGAGCCCTAACAAAAGCCTGTTGTCAATGTGAGGCATGAGGAAGCTCAATCATTTGCGATGTACTTAAGGCTTATATTCACTACCTGATGTTTGCAAGGGCGTGTTGCAAACCTTTGATGCTGAAAAAGGTGGCAGAGGTGATTAATTAAAATTTAACATGACAAGCTAAAAATCTTTCTTGTTCTTGACCTCTATGGACATTTTCATTTCAGAATCTGAAAGCCTGTGTGCAACCTGAAATGCAAGTAAATTACCGAGCAAAAGAGAACAATCACTGCAGCAACTGAAAACTCCTCAGTAATCCCAGAAGGAAAAGCAGCAAACTGCAGTCTAAATCAAAGCAGCTTATGCTATCCAAGGACACATTAACTCATGAAGTTTTCAGATGCGTTCTACTGTCAGTATTTTGCCCAGCTTCTCAAACACAAAACGTGTTTTCTGTATTTCTCACATCCTGAGGAAAGGGAAGGAGAAGAAGGGGAAATGCTGTGAGGAGGGCAGCATCTCCAGAATGGAACAAGTGGACAAGGATGGGGGTGTGGAGCTGAGGGAAATGTCTGGGGGAGAAGCCAGCAACCCCTCACAGAGAGAGACTGTTCATAACAATGTGTGGTGTCAGGACACAGGGAACGGTTTCAAGGAGAGGAGGGTGAGATGGGATTCTGGGGAGGAATTGTTCCCTGTGAGGCTGGGGAGAAGCTGTGGCTGCCCCTGGATCCCTGGCAGTGCCCAAGGCCAGGCTGGACACTGGGGCTGGGAGCAGCCTGGGACAGGGGAAGGTGTCCCTGCCACGGCAGAGCTGGCACTGGATGGGCTTTGGGATCCCTCCCAACCCAAAGCATCTCGTTGTTCCATGGTTCTGTCAGCAGCTTGCTGGCAGGAAGGAGAGTGTTCCCCTCTGCCAGGGAAGATTCCCCCATCCTGGGACTTGCTGTGCCACCACTCCTGGCAGGAAGTCCACAGCCCATTGATGTTAAATCAGCATGAAAACAGAATAATGACAGGACTGAGAATTCATTTTAAAGTTTCCAGGGAGATCTACTGAGCCAACACATTTCATGCTTGTATCACACCAATTAGTAGAAGCTATAATGAGAACAGGATTAGTGGACATCAGAATTAACACAATGTACTCGGGAAGAATCAGATGGTTTTTGTGAAAGGATGGCATCTCCTGTAAACCCCGAGGAGCTCCCTGAAGGGTTCAACAAGGGTTTGGAATTGCAACCAAAAGGTTTTCACAATTATTTTGACAGATATTTAGGGAAATGCTTAAGCATCTAGGACTTAAAAGAAAAATGTCACTCCACAAATGATTAAAAAAAAAAAAGAAAAAGAAAAAGAAAAAGAAAAAGAAAAAGAAAAAGAAAAAGAAAAAGAAAAAGAAAAAGAAAAAGAAAAAGAAAAAGAAAAAGAAAAAGAAAAAGAAAAAGAAAAAGAAAAAGAAAAAGAAAAAGAAAAAGAAAAAGAAAAAGAAAAAGAAAAAGAAAAAGAAAAAGAAAAAGAAAAAGAAAAAGAAAAAGAAAAAGAAAAAGAAAAAGAAAAAGAAAAAGAAAAAGAAAAAGAAAAAGAAAAAGAAAAAGAAAAAGAAAAAGAAAAAGAAAAAGAAAAAGAAAAAGAAAAAGAAAAAGAAAAAGAAAAAGAAAAAGAAAAAGAAAAAGAAAAAGAAAAAGAAAAAGAAAAAGAAAAAGAAAAAGAAAAAGAAAAAGAAAAAGAAAAAGAAAAAGAAAAAGAAAAAGAAAAAGAAAAAGAAAAAGAAAAAGAAAAAGAAAAAGAAAAAGAAAAAGAAAAAGAAAAAGAAAAAGAAAAAGAAAAAGAAAAAGAAAAAGAAAAAGAAAAAGAAAAAGAAAAAGAAAAAGAAAAAGAAAAAGAAAAAGAAAAAGAAAAAGAAAAAGAAAAAGAAAAAGAAAAAGAAAAAGAAAAAGAAAAAGAAAAAGAAAAAGAAAAAGAAAAAGAAAAAGAAAAAAAAACTGATCAAAAGCTAGGAAACAGAGCTGGAATACTGGACCATCTGTCAGGTCTTACAATGGAACAAAGTCACCAAAGGACTTCCTCAGGGAGTTCTGTTGAGGACTGGGACAGGCACTACAAAGGATGATAAACTTTGTAAGTTATTTGAGATAGTAATGATGAGAATCTATTATTAAGAACTTCAACAGGCCTGAGTTACTGGACAGCAAGATGGCAGACGGAAGCAATTGTGCACAAATGCAAAGTGACACACGTGAGGAGAAACATTCCAAGCTTCACTTGTGGGAAGATGGGCTTTGTGCTTGCTACCACCACTCAGGAGCAAGATCCCAGGAAACGTTCCATGAAAACACCATCCCAATGCTCAGCAGTGCCAAAAAGAAGCAAATCAGAGTACAGGGACAGCTGGGAAAGAAACAGAACAAAGTGAACAAGGCTGTTACACTATGAAACATCCTGAACACTGTGGGTACTTTTGGACTTTTCACACAGACGGGGAAACATGAACTGGGAAAGGTTCAGAAAGAGACAGACGTGGTGTGGAAAGGGTTGAGTATGTCCATCTGGGTAAGTAAAAACCTATTCTGGGACTCTTCAGGACAAAGAAAGGACAAGGGGTGATCGTTTTAAAGAGAAGGAGGCCAATTTAGACTGGATATATGGAAGGAGTATTTCACCATGAGGGTGGTGAGGCCCTGGCACAGGCTGCCCAAGAGGAGGTGGATGCCCCATCCCTGGAGACATTCAAGGGCAGGCTGGACAGGACCCACCTGATCAAGGTGAAGATGTCACAGCTCACTGCAGGCAGGGTTGGACTAGGAAACCCTTAAAAGGTCCCTTTCAACCAAACTGTTCTGTAATTCTACGGAAGGAGCAACTCTGGGCATACAACAGGAGTCTGCAAAACCAAGTGTATGAAGAGGATGAATAGGGCTACACAGGTCTATTTCTTTTCCAATTAAAAATAAAAAATCTGTAAAACAAAAGTCAGAGAAAACAGCTTCGAAACAAACAGAAGAAAGTGGTTCTCCACGGAACTGGTGATAGTCTGATGCTGCTCTGTGACAAAGGAAGTGGTAAATGCAGCGGCCGTGATGTGCAGGGAGAGCAGAGGGTTCACTGTGCAGAATTCCTGGGCTAGCAAACACACAGAACTCACATACGTGGAATGCAAACAGTCCTGAAGCTGAAAATAACTGGAAAGTCATTCCAGAGGAGAGAGAAGGGAAAAGTAATATAAGTGTTAAACTGGTGCCTCCCCCAGCATGTCCTCATGGCCACCATGTGGGACAGGTAATTAGAGCAGTGGGACCTTTGGTAGAAGCCTTTCTCATAGTCCTAGAGGGACTAATTAAAACTTCCCTTGGTGGCATGGGAGTTTTCTACAGCCTTCAGGTTGCTTTGCACCTGATCAGAAACGAGATGCTCTCGTACCTTCAATGAAGTGCTGGCTCGTACAAGTTTCCTGGGGTTTTCCTTGCTGATTTTGGGTTTGATTTTGATTCTTTAAAAAAATAAGAAGTAATATGCAAACCTGGTAGAGAGACGCTGGTGTATTTCAGGTTCTGTGTTTCTTTCTGGTGACACCTGGGGATTAAGGTGTTTTTTTATCATTTTGCTGTTAGTTCATCATCCCTGATAGGCAGATATCTGATACTGAACAGAACTACAGAGAAAAAAATTCTACAGGTAAATGAGAATAGGGCTTTTATCTGCCAAGAGCACATTAGAAGGTTTTGGATCTCCCACGCTGAGGAGATTCAGAGATGGGCTGTGGTATCTGCTCGGGGTTTAGCTTCAAACTGGACAAATACAAAATACCTTTTACTGGGTGGGGGATGGGATGGCTTGATGTCTCCTTTCTTTAACCAATATTGAATTAATTGAGTGCCAACCTGCTCCATAAAATCTGTTCTAACATCTGACAGTGAATTGCCTTCCTGAGCCATCCCACAAATATTGTCTGGCCAAGAACAACTGAGGTAATTATATGTAATTATGCAATCAACAGTTTTCAAATTAGGGAGATTACACATAAATGCACCCTGTGTTATAAACTCTTACTCTGTCAATTAGAAAATACCATACCCAACGTGCATGCAAAACAGAAGTCAAGGAATACACAAAGGTCACTGAGGACCTAAATTCTCCTGCAACTTTGTTGACTTGCATTGAAATTACACCAAATTACAATGGTTATAGCATTTGTTTTCATGGATGAGAGAATCAGGCTAATATGGCCCCATCTGCTCTATTTTGAATGCAGACCATTTGCACTTCAGCAGCAGTTTATCAACAGAGGAGAATTCTGCCGCATAAAAGGAAATTTTGAGAAGCAAAACCTGCAGGAATGGGTATAACAAGCAGGTGCAGCTAAATTATTCACTAATAATAAACTGAACACGGGTACCTTCATCTCAGAGTGCATTTGACACAGTCCAGTGGGAATTTCCTGCCAGAAACCACAAGCCACTTGCTTCCCAGGGACCTGAGAGCTGCCTTGCATCGGCAGCACAGTCCCTAGTAAACACTCGCAGCCCTGCCAGCTCTGCCGCCTCCCCTCCCACGAGCACCAGGGCTCCCGGGGCTGACACATCTCCGCATCCCGTCTCCCCAGGTGACTGGTGCTGTAGCTGCGCCCTCGGGATACTTCTACAGGCTGAATTCCTGAAAAGTGAGGAGTGCTTCCCACAAAGCACGGCCAGATCCAAGCTGCACGAGCCCAGGGACAGACAGAACTGCTCCAAGTGCCTGGTGGTGGATGCAGCTACCCCTGTGCTCACCCTCAACCCCGTTCCCGGGATTCTGATCCTCCCACGCACCGGGAAAAGGACACAGCACTCAGCTGCAGGTCACACTTCACAACAAAACATCTGAATTTAGGTACCACTTGCTGCCTCTGATCCCTCCCAGTCTTGGGTTTCTCTATAGTAATATTCCTTATGCTGGCAAAGGAAAAACCACTTCCTTGGAAAGTGTTGTTTTTTATAGTAATTTGAGACATTTTCAGGACATACCCATTCATGTGGAGAGTGAAACAAATGGGCAGGTACCCGTGGGGGCCATGGCAGTGAAATGTCTGCAGTGTAAATGAGGGAGGAGGAGCACAGAAATCCCATTTTCCCTACTGATGACCTGACCCAGCAGGTGGGCTGGGGGCACAGCCCCTCACCCCTTGTCCCTGCCCCCATTTCAGGGTCTCAGCAGCTTCCATTTGGGCCAAACTGGAGGGAATGAGCAGTCAAGTCAGTCCAAGTTTTGGCCCCCCCTCGAGCACGGCACAGCTGAAAGGAACCAAGACTACAGCCCTGCCACATAACTAAGCACAACACAACTAAATTAGGAGAAATAGAGCTGTATCAGTAGAAAAATGTGATGTTCAAATTGACACAGAAAGGACAGATGGGGAAAACAGAAACAGACCAAAGGGAGTACTGTAATCAGTGGCAGTGTTAAACATTTTTCAGGACTCAAAGCTTTCTGTGTTTTGCTCTTTTTTTTCACCCTGTCTCATTTGTTCAGCTGTTGTCACAACCTTAACCTTTCTCCACGTACTGACAGCCTTCCCCTCCTTGTCCAAACATCAGCCAGAGCTCTCCAGCCCCTTCCTCTGAAACCTGACAGTGCTGAAAGCTCCTCCACACAATTCTGACATAAACCTCAGCATTTGCTTCGCCCCGCAGAAGACATCCCTGTATTTTAATTAAAAGATCAGACTTTAAAGGCCAGAAGGAACATCCATAACCTTCTATTCTGATTACTTATGTAAGGTGGACCAGAAAAATCTCTCTAGAGAGCTCCTGCATCAAACATACAGGATCAAGATGAGACACAGACCCTCCTTCATCAATCCTAACACAGAAAGTAATGGAAAACCCTCCTGAGCCCAAGTTAAATTCTTCTAGCTAATAAATTACCCTCACTGCTGAAAACATGCAGCTTCATTTTAAAGAATGAGCAGGCACGTAAATAATGAAATTATATTAAGAGCCTGGTTTTTGAAGATTGCATCCCTACACTGTGCAAAGCCCAGGCTCCTCAGCAAACATCATCACATATGTACCAAAAATAAAAAGGAAAAAAGATAAATCTACCCCAAAGCATTCACACAAACAATTTCTATAGAGCAAGTAATTTTGATGTATTAATTTACAGGAAGCAGATTAATTGACTGCTTTCTAATTATACTCTGAAAATATGCAAACACAGGATTTGACATTTTGAAAGCTCTTTACAGACAGTAACTAATCTCCAAACTCCTCTACAAGGTAAGAATTATGGTGCCCATTTTAGACACAAGGATATGTGCAAAGATGCCCAAATATAGATCTGCTGTAAAAGAGTTCAACTCAAGATTGCTATAAACAGAGCTTCTCTCCCTGAAGTGAGCCAACACACGATAGGGAGGCAAGAATAAGAAGTCAGCACATCTTAGACCTTGTTACATCCCTGTTATATATAATAATTTCTATCTATAAACATTTTCAGAAAAAAAACAAACCACAAACGCCTGAAATTTCAAGCAACTGCAGTTTTCTGTGAGATGAGGGACAAGACTGGTACAATCACACACCAGCACCAGACAGACAGAGCCCTGATGGAAAATCAAAGACCACGGCAAAGAGCCAAATACAAGGTTTTCAAGAAACCTGAACGATTTCATGGCATGGAAAAACATCCTTTTGTTGGGACCATGCTCTCTGACAGCCACACTCTGTGGTTAACTAGCCCTGAAGGGTCGGGGCCTTGTTATAACCTTGCAAAAAAACTGGCAAGAAAAGTGACAGACTCCGGTTTGTAACTTTTTTAACAAGGGAAGGTTATTGCAACACCAGAAGCCTCGACGCCCACCTTCCATTTACTCACAGTCCACCAGAGCAGCCCTGGCTGGTCTGCCCACCCGGACCAAGCTCAGGAGGGCAGGGAATGACATTCCAGGGGCCACAGAGCTGAACACGGAGCTGCTCTGACCACAACTCTGAGAGAAACTGGTTCTTCACTAAAATTACGTTTCCCAACCTCGCCCCCAAGGGCTGCGAGTAGAAAAGTTCCCTTTTAGGGAACCTGTAGCTGCCTCTCTCAGCACATCTGGACATTCCAGAGCCCCAGGGGACGGTCTGGACTCTTGTACCAGCCCCCTGAGCAGAGATGGGGCTCACTCAGAGGCACAGGGAGATGGAACACTGACTTCAGCTGAGGACATCAAGGATCCAGTGACTGAGTCCTGTCCTGTCTCACCCACCAAGAAATTTGGATGAAACTTCCATCATATTTCTGCACACATTCTTCAATCTAGTGTCTTCTGAATTCTCCAAGTTTGCAATGAAAAAAACAAAACAACCAAAACTGACAAACAAACAAGAAAGAACCACCCCAAAACAAAACAAACACCTCCAAACAAACGAAAACCAATGCACCTCACCTTGGCCAAGCAACAATTAAGATTATTCCATCATCTTATAATCCTTCCCTAGTCCCCAGGGCTTCTGACTGTCTATTTTCAATTCCTGGTTTTGTACAAGGATTCTCTGAAAGTTCCTCAACTGTTGACAATGTTTGGACATGCTGTAACAGTAAATACTCCAATATTCCAACTTACAAATATAAAAAAAATTCTTGCACAGACAAGGGTCACAGCCACCAACATTTTATATGAAGGGTAAGAACTGAGTCGCACTACTCCAATTGTGAGCTGAAAATTAAGTTTTCAAAATTTGGCTGGAGATTGCTGAAATGCGTTCAGGCTTGATGTCAAATAAAATTATGTTCAGCCTGTAAAGCCAATAGCATTACAGATATAATCCACATTTTATAATATTTACTGTCAAAGACCCACTTAAGCATACATTTAGCTTTCAAGAATCTACCCAACTAGAACTACGGCACATGTTTTCTTCTCAGGTTTTTTACTAATATGTCCCCAATCATATTAGCTGTGCTACACTCAATAGATTAGTAACAGAGATTTTGAAGTTGATTCAATTTGAAGTTTTTTCAGTGTGAATTACTTTAAACACAGAGACAATACACCTAATACTCACCCAAGTTAGTGTCATGATATAGCAAAGGACATGCTGAAGTTTCTTTTTTAAGTAATTCAACAATTGCTCATATTCTCTGATAACAGGATAGAAATATTTCACATCTTTTAGAGAATGTCTGGATTTCTCTTCCCCCACAAATTGGTTGTGAATCCTCTGGTTTTAGCCACACTTGTCATTCCAACACTGTTAATCAGACAGCAAAGTTCGTACAAGAGGTAAATTACTAATGGTAGAAAATACAATCCCTTTGTCACTCGTTGCAGGCATTTTGCTGGACCACTGTCCACACCCCGCGGCAGAACCGAACCTCCCACCCATCCAAACCCCTCCACAGAGCCCCGAGCAAGAGGGGGACTCAAATCAAACACACCAGGAGGAGCTACAGAATCACAGTCACAGCATCACGGCATTGTTTGGGTCAGAAAAGCCCTCAAAGATCAGAGCCCAGCCCTTCCCCAGGACTTGAAACATAGAGTTTTAAACATTTTAACTAGAGGCTAGTTTTGCTGAAATTAGCTAGAATAGAATTAGCAAGCAAATACAGCTGGAGCTAATTAAAAGGTTAATAATTAGCTAAGAAGCCAAGCTTAGAATAAGATTGAAGACACAAAATAAATGATAGCTTGTCATGCTAGGTTTATTCAGCTGCCCTCATAATAAGGAACAAATTTCACTGGTTAAAGATCTAAAGAAACTTAAACAATTACTATTCAAGAGTAATGAGGAGAAGGACTGAAAGTTCCCCAAGAGTAATAAGTACTGTTAAAAACCAGAAAGGTAGAAAGGTCAGAACGAGGAAGACAAGTTTTACTTCATCCTTTCAGACCCCTCCCCAAATTCCAGGACCACCAACCCAAATCTAGGAACCAACTACGCATGCTTAATTATTTCTTTAGCTAATTACCATACGAAGCGGGGCATGGATGGCGTCAATGTGATAAATGTGTATTTGTATTTTGAATATTCAGAACTTTTGTAGATAAAAGGACTCTGTGTTGGCTTGTGCTTTGCTTCTGCAGATCAGGGAATTATCCCACACGAAGCCCGGCGCTGAAATAAACATACACTTTCTAACTTGCTGAGTTAGAGAGTCTCTGTCCGTCCTAGTTGGATATCGATATTAGACCTTTATCCATATTTTAATAAATCACACTGCCAAGGCCACCACGGACCCCTGTCCCCCGGTGCCACATCCGCACAGCTCTGAAATCCCCCCGAGGATGGGCACTCCACCCCTGCCCTGGGCAGCTGTGCCAGGGCTGGACAGCCCTTCCCAGAAAGAATTTTCCCAATGTCCAACCTGACAGCCTGAGGCCGTTCCCTCTCCTCCTGTCGCTGTTCCCTGGGAGCAGAGCCCGACCCCCCCGGCTGCCCCCTCCTGTCAGGGAGTTGTGCAGAGCCACAAGGTCCCCCTGAGCCTCCTTTGCTCCAGGCTGAGCCCCTTTCCCAGCTCCCTCAGCTGCTCCTGGGGCTCCAGCCCCTTCCCAGCTCCGTTTTGAGCTCCTTTCAAACACCCAGTAACTGAGGACACACTTCCATCAACTCTTTCCCTACAGCAATTTTGGAGCTACAGCACTTTTGGGTGTCCAGAAAGGAAGTGCTATTTTATTGCACAGAATTTACAGGAGGATTTATGACAGAAAAGTGGAAGAACCTCTTTATTGGTGCTAGGCATGAGCCTCCTTCCCATCCAACAAGACTTTTCTGGCACTGTTAGTTAATCCTGATCTCTGGAAGCACCCTTCTGGTAACAGAGGTTTCCAGATGTTCCACAACTCCTGTGTGACACCAGCGTTGGAGCTCCCAGCCCTTGTCACTGCCGGTTCTTCTGAGGTCCAGCTGTGCTCTGTCACTCAGGACCCGGTGAGTGCAGCATGGTTTGACTCGCTCAGCAGTGCAGTCCACTGGCACATTTCGTATCACATGCCTTTAAATAATTGCTGTGTGATTGGCGATATTCCATGCCATTTTCTTTCACAGATTCTCTGGAATACTTTCTGCAGCGCATCAGCCACTTCCAGTGCAGATCCACTGCAGAGCTGAGCAGAGCACAGCTCTGTGTCCAAGGGCCCCGGGTGTCCCCAGGCTCAGTGACCGTGCTCCTGTCACCTCCCTGGCCACTCTGCTGTCAGGGTGCCCTGGGCACAGCAGAGCCTGACCCTGCTGTGCCCACACAGGGATTTGGGAATCTCAAAGCACGCACACACTGGTCAAATGTCACCTCCCTGCCAGGCACAGGTGGCAGTGGCAGCCAAGAGCAACCCTGAGCAGGCAGCACCATTCTGGAGAGGACGGAGTTACAGAAGGGTTGAAAAGTGGGGGCAGAGAAGCACAGGCATCACTTTCACTCTCCCAGAAGAGAGTAAATTGCATGCGGAACAATGGGATTTTCTGTTCATTTTCCACATAGAGAATATTTTATGTTCCTCCTTCTTATGCAACCTCAAATTTTGCTTTCTATGTCAATACACATCCCCAGCAGCAAGAGCTTTCTCAAGCTAACCTGAATAAATACAGAGATTTTGGGCTCCCGGGGGACATAATTTTTGAGCAGGAAAGCCTTCCCATTGTTGCTCTTCCACAATAAATCCTGTGAGGCCCTGGCTTGAGAAGTGCAGAACAGCATCCTCGTCTCCCCTTTGTGGCAGGAAAAAGGCCAAATTTGCTATTTCTTGCCAGTTTGACAGTTGCCTTTGATAGCTGCAGTTCATTAAGTCCTGAACTTGCCAAACAATCAAAGAAACTTTTAAGTAAAGCTCTGCTTTCCACTATGTTTGTTTCACAGTGCTTTTCATAACAAATCGCTGAAAAATCTGGAACAGCAAATGAAGCAGAGTGGCAAAACCAGCTCCGGCTTGGAAACAAACAGAATTATTTTGGGGGATGTTATTGCACTTTCTTTCAGTGCTGCAGTACCAAGTTTTAGAAGTTGTGATTTCTGCCCTTCTGCTGGAGTTTCCGTAAACTACTTTAAAGATTCTCATATTTTATGTCACGTAATAGTAAAGCCTGAATGATCAAAGAACTATTCACATGGCAAACGTCAAAATTCAATTTGCCTCACATTTCTTTTTTCCATTTGCACATAAAAGTCTTGGTTTTAACTGAAATCCCTCTTCCTGTAAAGCAAAGTACATTGCCTGTTTTTTCTTTCAATTTTATCCAAAATTGATCTCTTTTTTTCCCTTAAATACAGAAAAACACCCCATCTTTAAGCCATCAGTTTCCATCCAAACATCTGAGAAGCAGTTTATCACCCAGAGCTGCATCTAAATACAAACAGTTTCTGTTGTTTTTTGTTCTTAACTCGCTGGAATGTATTGTGGGAAGACTATGTCAGAAATGCAATTTCTCTTCTCAAAATCCTCTCATTTTTTCAGAGCTTTGTAGCCCACATGAATATTACCCTTTTCAAAGGCAGAGAAACACACAGCAGTGTGTAAGGATGGAAAAGCCATCCAGTTTTGCTGCTGATAACAAGAAAGGGAAACCATAAAGAACATAATTTTCTGCATTAGCAGGCATACAGGGCATAATGTAAAAAATACAGTAGGAATTCAGCTACAGCTTTCAGGTCAGTTAAATGCCTCGATCACTTTCTTGCTGAAAACATGTTTTTTTCTGCGGCAACAGATAAAATATTCCTTAAGTCATCTTTTCTTGAAGACCGTTTCTAACAAGAGGAAAAATCCTACTGAAATCTTCTGCCTTGATTTACACCAGAGCTGGGCAAGGGAAGGGTGGGGGGTAGTAACAGGTTAAAAACCCCACACCTTTCTATCCTAAAGGAAGTTTAAGTGCTTCTTCGTATCAAGAGTTGTTCAGAAACATAAAATCAAAGCCAGAAAAAGCACTTTGTGTTGATTGAACCACCCGTGATGGACCAGCCTGGCCCTGTACGTGCCTCAGAGTGAGAGTGATGCAGCTCCAGGTGTCCTCGCCCCAGGTGAGGCTCTCTGATGGGCAGGAGCACCAAGGAGCCAGGAGGAGGTGAGAGGCAGCACATCTGTGTCCTCTGAGCCGCCCAGAACACAGACCAGTGACCCTTAATGCAGTCCAGTTCAAAGCCAGGCTCGGGAGTGGAAATTTAGATTCACTAAGTCACACCAAGTACTCAGCCACACACAGGGGAAAAAATGCAGTTAATTCAATGACCTTTTCTTCAGGTCTTTTCAAACTCCTTTTTTCATGCAAAATAATTCTAACAAAAAGGTGGAGAGCAGCAAGCAGGGACACTCTCCCTGGATTTCCCCTCCTTCTTGCCTTCATTCTTAGAGTTCTATTTCTGTCACCTCCTCTCTAACTTTTGTAATGTAAAACATTAATAAACTTCTTTGTTCTAGCAGTTGCATAAAATGGGGTACTACTACTACTACTGCAGGAGCTGTAGTAATTATGGAGATTGCCATCTTACTGCCTGACATGGTGTCAGAAAGATAACCTCGTTCAGGTTTCTTAGAGAGGAAAAAGAAACCACAAAGCAATCTCTGTCAAGCCCTTAAAATTATCTTTTCCAAAGACAAAACAATGCAGAAGTGCTTTTGATAACCAAAGGAAGACGTTTCAGAGCTAACATTTTGAACACAACTGGGGAAACATACTGTCTTGTAACATCCCAGTTTTGTATTCCCATGTAAAAAAAAAAGGCATAAAAAGCACTTGAATTTATTTGCCTGCTGTAAAAACACAACTGATGTAGCCAGATGCAATAAGGGAGAAAAATGAGAAGAGGAAGAACACTGTCCAACCAAGTTCTAGCTGCACAGTGAGATTCCCATCACTGCCATCACATGCAGACAGATTTCCACCCAGAAGTTTGTGGGGGGTTCTGTGGGATCCAGCCACGCAGAGCTGACCCACAGCAAAGGGGCTGCTCCGATTTTGGCAGCTTGGGAATGAAACCTGCAGTTATGCCTCAGCTCCTGGCTGCTGTGGAGGAGGCAGGGGGGATGCACAGAGAACCAACAGGGCTGGAAACGACCCCCAGGATCCTCGAGCCCAACCCTCAACCCAAACTCTGGGTGCAGACCCGGTGCCCCAAGCCCTGTGCGACCCTGGGGCTCCAAGCAAACAGCTCCAGTGTCACTGTGGTGTGTGAGGGCTTCTTCCTCATCCTCCACCTCAGAGGAACTCCAAATGCAATCCAAAAGCACAAAAACCACTCTAAACTCAGTTGACAAGACCCACGGGATTGGTTTTATTCTCCTCCCACACCTTTTCTTTACAACAGAACATTGTTGACTCTATGAACACAGGCTGCAGTTGTCGCTCAAGAACTGCTGAGTAAAAGCACACATCTAACAATGTTATAAAATAATTTGTGTACAAACACGATACAGCACAGGGGCATGACAGGTAGCCACAAGCTGTGGTTACAGGTCTGGATATCCAGGCTCAAAGTAGCCACCTGTTACTCTCTCTGTAGCCACAGCCACTTGCTACTCCTCAAATGATCCAGAGAACAGGGGAAGAGCAGAGTGTTCCAAAAACAGGCCATAAAATCACAAAAACACAACTTTTAGTGGCTGTTCTCAGTGGCTACTCTGTGATTGTGATGCCAGAGTTATTCTCTTTCTAATAATTTTAAAAAGAAGGCATGTGCCATTACAAATCACAGGAGGCAAATGCTTTACTTGCACTACCAGTGCTGCAAGGAGATTATTCTTTTCATAAGAGATATGAACCTAATTTTTTCTTGCAGTCCAACTAACCAAGTTTACCTCTCAATCATTAAAAAAAATGATGGCTTTCTAGTACAACAGCATCCTGAAGAGTTGAACAAATCTTAACACTAAGAAACGTGTCACAGCTCTCTACATTTTTAAAGGTTTGCCTTTTAGATATTTCAAGTTACCAGGGAAACGCATCTCTTGTAAATATTTATATCAGATAATTCTTTAAATTTCCACAAGTGCTGATCTATGCCACTGCTCCAGCTAAATGACTACCATTTAAATGTGAGACACTGAGGAGCAACTTGTTCACAATTCTTCTGAAGCACACAGCAGTGCAGCGATAATGGCATTCAGCTAAAGGGGTTATGCAGCAGAGTCCCAGTAAAACCAGCTGCAGGCAATTCTGCAGCCTAACAAAGTGACAGATGTCCCAGCATAATTTGGGGCCTGTGTACAGGAAAAACACCATGTCCTGCTAAGAAGGTCAGTAATCCAAATACAGCTATTTACACTGCTGGATGGAGAGTTGGGATGAAGATTTTCAATGTGCTTCTGTAAAGCACTCATCCGACAGCACCAGAATAATTAAGGATAGTGGGTGTTTAACTCCCAGCAATGTGTCCTCTCCTTTAGCTGGCTGAATTAGGACCACCATGCTGAAACCTTATAATCACTGAAATAAAAGGCAAAGCTTCGCCTGCATGCAGAGGGCTCTGGGGCCTTCGTGTCTGCCTCTGATTTCACTGAGGTTAAAAAGCTGCAATTCCAATCTGCATCACCCACTACTCCCAGCACTTTTCCCTCCTGCACTGTCCATCTCCCGAGCAAGTTTCTAGGCACTGAAAATATACCACCAGCTGAAGGTCCTTGCAGAAATCAGAGGTTCTTTTTGCTCAGCACCTCCTGTGTTCCACCCCCACTGGTCACTGCCCTCAGCCCACAGAGTTTTTACAATGTCCTGTATGCAGGCGTGAGGAGCAGCAGTCCACCCCATGTGCTTGCAAAAACTCCCAAGAGACAACCAAAACCTACCAGCCATCATTTATTCAGTACAAAGAACAGAAAACACGTCATTACAATCTAATAAAGTTTTATCTATCACCTCTGGAAAAAATAAAAAGGAACTGCAAAGCATAAACAGATGCAAACATAGGTCAACAAACGTGTTATCATTAGGATGCAGGTACCTTGAGGTATAGAAATTTTGTATCTTCTGTCTGCTATCCTAATCCTTTTCCATCCTTGAATATTAAAGAAAATAAATACTATATGCTACATATTAGGCAGACTCATAAAACAAATCGAAGAGTTGGAAAAAAATAATTAGCATCCATTTTTGAAGATTTTTATACACGCAAAAAGTATTAGGAATTTTTTAATATAACGTTGGAACTTCCCACAATTCAAGAAAACAAAATCTGTTAATGGGCCACAGGCACAGTTTGTAATGCTGATGGGGCAAAACCTTCTCTCTCCACCTTCACACTGAAGGCAGGGTGGAAAAGAGGTCATTTCAGGTGAGCAGAGAATAAAATTCTTACAGCGAGTAATTGAAGCAACAACAAAAACAATCTGGTCCTGAGGAGGCTACTAAACTAGGAAAGAGTTTTCCAGCGATTTGTGCAATTCAGATACACACTTTTAAAGAGCTATTCATAGCCATTTTCCTCCTCAGTCCTTGCCAAATGCTCTTTTTTGCATCCCTACCTACCAACCTCAGAAGTGCCCAGTGGCTGCTGCCAGCAGTGTGAGGGCTCACCACGTGCCATCATAAAGAAACACCTTTTGGTTCTCCATCAGCACCTCGACGTTGTGCTGCTCGGGGCTGATCTGTGTCCTGCACCCTGGAGTTCAGGGCAAGGACAGGACACCCTGTGGTCACCACAGACCCGGACAGGCAGGTGTATGGGCCAGACTTGTCTCTTTAATTAGCTTATTCCATTATTCTTCCATGTGTACTCATCCCTTTCCCTGCCCTAGGCTCCTCCTGGGGTGATCCCATAGCAGTCCCAAAAGCTCTTCCCTACCCCCCATAACCAGCGCCCTATTCCCACCATCCTCAGCCTCCAGGTGACCTCCAGCCCTTTTTCCTGACTTCTCCTGCTAATTCTAGGTCACGTAGCAACCCAGCCAAAAAAATCACTGGATTTCGTGTGACTAACTGCCTGGGAAGTCATTCATTGCCAATATATACTTGCTTACTTTTATTATAGGTGGCCATTCCAAATATTTCATATATTTAAAGCATACCAAAAAAATTTGGCCGAAGTCCAATGTGAAAAGTGCCTGAACCACAAAAGAAAGCTCTCACTGCTGCTGCCATATAGTTTCATGTAGATTTTTTAAGTAAAAGAAAGGCTAAATGTATCATACACATGCACAGAAAAAACTGATTTTCCCTGAAAATGATTGTCCTCTTTTGCTGTGAAATTACTGTGTATGTTTAAGGCATGTTGCGGGACAATAACTGCTCATAAAACCCACGTATTTCCATCGCGTGCAATGTCTCCAATTCAGGGAATTCCCTGGAAAACTGTGCCCAGCCATCAGCTGCCGGGCCCTCGGGAGAGCAGAGCTCAGACCCTTGGTTTTTGGTGGGGAAGCTTGCCTTGGCACGATCCACACCCAACTCTGGCTGCTGCTGCAAGAGCTGGAACTGCCTCACGGGGATGACATAATTATGAATGGCACGTAATTAGTGACTCACAGCTCAGGGCTGGCACTGCCAGTGCTTGTGCCATCCCCGCAGAAGCTGCCCCGTGCTCTCTGTCCCTACACATCCTCTCAGAGGTGCCCTGTGCCCCACCACACCAACCCGCAGCCCTCACCCAGGCCAGGGCGTTCAGCCTGGGGCTGTGCAAACACAGCTGAGCTTTTTGGCCTTAAAAACTGAGGTATTTTTGGCCTCACTCATCTCTCGGGGCAGGACAAGAGGTTAAACATTGTCTGCTAACAAAAAGCTGCAACGCGTGGCATCACTACAGGAACACTGCACTCCCTTTTTCTTTTATTCAACCCAAAAATGCCCGAAAATGAAAGGTCTCCATCCATGTGCAAGTGTTTAGAGGCTCTCAAATAAATTGCAGGCTCGTACCTCAATGTCCTGGACACCAGCACTGCCCCAAGGAAACAGCCAGGGCTCACACTGAACTAAGAAAGGGCAGCAGAGCTCCTCTGTACAAAGACCAGGGTACGGCCCTGGAATACAGCCAATTAGAAGGAATAAATCTGAGATTTATTGTTTGTGGTGAAATGCTGAGCGAGGCAGCAGCGCCGAAACTGTCAGTGATCTCATGTTCTGCAGCCACCAGAACAACTCCAGCAAGGCACCAGACATCAGTTTCCAGATCTGAGCGTGGGTGTCTGACTAGGAGACCAATTGTAATGCTAGTTTTCAGTACCTGTTTTGCTTTTTTTAATAGATTAGATGACAGTATATACTTAAAACAAAGATATAATTCCCGCTGGTTGTGAACTGATTCTGGAAAACCAGGAATTCTGGCCTGCTGGTGATGTGGCTAACCCTACAGGAGATGTTCAAGCATTATTTTTAAAACACAGCCCATGTTAGGGATATGGAAGTTGCATAAAAATTTTAAAAACACAGGGCAACACTAAGTGTGTGACGGGTGCCAAGTACAGTGGGAAAGAATTATTCCTGCCACTTTTGGAAGACCGTGATGATAGGAGTTATGTAGGCACACCTCAAAAATTGCAGTTAACTAAGTACATTTAGGAAGTACATTTTGGGACTGCAAAAAGGAGCTCTTCCAGGTGATGAGAGAAGGTTAAATAGGCTTACTTTGGAAACTTTACTTACAAATTTTCCAAAGCTTTGGGATACTCTGCCACGCTCTAAAAGTTAATAAATTTAATATTTACTAACATAAAATGTATTAAATTTATGTAATATTTAATAACATTAAAACTACCATTTTTAGGACACTTGAATTCACCTAGGGACCCCAGCGTGTTCCAGCTCCAGAAACAACCCTAAAGTGAGCGTCAGCAAGCATTTCCAAAAATTAAGCCGATGTTGCTCATCCAGCAGGCCAGAAAAATTCAACCTAAGTTTTTAAAACAAATATTTCAACTGCGAAGCTCAAGGATGTCCTCAGAGCAGTTTTTCAGAACCAACACCAAGAACAGAAAACGTGCATCCCTGCATCCCCCCGTACGCCGTGTCACTGATCACAGGGACTTCTGCTGCCTGCGCCGTGTTTGTTCTGCTAGCAGGTGCCAACACTTCCATTTAATCCAGCCTGGAATGTCTGCTGCATCTCCCTGTGCCTTCCTGCGGCTACGGACGGCGAGCCAAGCATGCCCAGCTCCGGGACGCCCGCAGCCGCGCAGCTCCGGCTCCTCCACGACCCGCTGCACGGGCAGCACCTGCTGAAATTCAGCCTCGCCGGGCGTTTGGCAGGGATGGAGCGAGAGCCTGTCCGCGCACCCGAGCGGCTGCCGGGGCTCGGGCACACCCGGCCGCAGACACACACCTGCTGCTCGGGGCTGGGAGAGGTTTGGTGCCCGGGGTTTGGTGCCCCCAGCACACCTGCCTGCTGCACACACCTGCTGCTGCCGGGATGGGAGAGGTCTGCTGCTCGGGATTCGGGCACACATCTGCTGCTCGGGGCTGGGAGAGGTTTGGTGCTCGGGGTTCGGGCACACCCAGACTGCTGCACACACCTGCTGCTGCTCGGGGTTCGGACACACACCTGCTGCTCGGGGCTGGGAAAGGTCTGCTGCGCAGGGTTCGGACACTGCCCGCTGCACACACCTGCTGCTCGGGGCCGGCGCTGGGCCGCTCCTGGTGGCACAAGCAGCAGCCTGTGCCAGCAGCAGCGCTGGCTCACGGGGCCCGGCGACACCGGAGCAGCACGGGGTGGCACAGCCGGGACCCACGCGCGGAGCCGCTCGCTGCGGGCAGCCTGCGACTGTCCAGATCCAGCGCTAGGATCCAATCGTTATTGTTATTATTAAGGTTCTCTGGAAGGTCCTCTGCCCCAATTAAGGTGCACCCGAGCCCATATGCCAGTGACAATAATCTGGGTTTTATTATGTAGTAAATATGAGAGAAAGAGAAAAGAAGAGAGAAATGGAAAATAGGCAGGGGGGGATGAGGCGTGACAGAGACAGAATAAAAAGAATATTACCGCTCCGTGGGTGCCACAGGTGCCTCTTCAGCAGGTCTTCTGGTGATGTCCGTCTCCCACGATCTTCTTCTTCAGGTGTTCTGGTGGTGTCAGTCGCCCCACAATCTTCTTCAGCAGGTCTTCCAGTGGTGTCAGTCCCCCGAAAACACAGGTTCCCACGGGTATATATGCTCAGGCTAAGCAGGCGTGTCCATGCATGTCCCCCTGGAGCTGGGGGTGGGCAGTCTCTTACAGCAGACTCAGAGTCACGTGCAGTCCTGTGGGGTTGGGGGTTCCACAGCTGGGCCAGTTTTGTGTATTCGGAGGATGGATGTTGATTGCCTCTCACCAGAGGCTAAGCCATGCACCCAAAACCTCCTCCTCCCCCCTCGGCTGGGGGGAGTCTGTGTGAACCTGGCTTCTGTGAGCTGTGCTCTCCCCCCCACCCCAAATTCGGCTGGGATGGCAGCTGGAGGCTTTGACCTATTGTGGATGCACACCTTTCCCTCAGCCTGAGGTGATGGGACAATGGACTCCCTTTAATCCAATCAGCAATTTGGTTTACAGTCCAAAGTTCTTCAGGGAGGTACCTGTGGCTGTAGTTTCTTAACCACTTTATATCAGTGTTTGAGACATGAACTGTTTTCAGTCTCTGACAGCGACACCGCGGATTTCCTCTCCCAGCGGCACCAGGCAGCTCCAGCAGCACCCATCCGCACGATTAAAACCCACAGCCACTCCTGCCTCCGAGGAACCTTAGTAAGGCAGGGAGAGATCTGAGATTTCCAGCGCCTGGGATCGGACAAGGGGCATCCAAGGAAAACAGGAGAGGTATGGAGACTCTTTGCAGGTAGAAAAGGATATCGTAGCCTACTGACAGCTACAGCCATAAGAATTGTTCTGTGAGACAGCTTTTGCTCAATATAAACACTGTCAACAACTAAGCCCACCCTCGCTGACAAAATGAGTTTCCAGTATCTCACTAAATCAGTTGTTCCCCTTTAAGTCCTTACTTTAAAAAAAAAAAAAAAAAAAAATTAAAAAAAAAAAACACCCAAGAAACAATGTTATTACATACTCTACTGTGCCACATTGTAATCCCAACGTTGAAAACAAGAGAGGGTGCCAATAACTCCAGGCTGAAACTTTCCATAATTTTACCTTAGCAGCCTTGTGCTTGTCTCAAATAGCTCATGGAAACTGCTGGTGCTTTAGGCCCATTTAGCACACTCCAGTTTCCCAAATAACAACTGAAAATGAACATACACCGACATTTTCATGACGTGAGTAATCTAGAACAGAAGCTGCAGGTTATACATAAAATACATGCAGAACTGGACGCTATTACTGATACAAGTATTACTCAGTAAGAATTAATTTGATGGGTTCATGATTCAGGGGGTTTTAAGGGGGCAGAGGGAGCACCCTGAACCTAGTAAGTGTTTTTAATCAAGTGACTCAATTACATTTGAATACTCTTCTTTGGAAGCTCTCAAAACTCCCTTTCAAATATGTTTTCCATTAATTACCCACACTTCCCTCAGCACTCCACCCCACTCATATCCTTCCTGACCCGGGTGACTTAAAAATAACCTTGAATCAAGAAAGAACATCAGGAAATATAAATGGAAATGGCAGCTGATCAACCCTTAATAAAAGGTACATGGTATTAAAGCAGATCAGGCACCTGGTCCCACTTGATATATTTAGAAAAGTCGACTGAAGTCACTTAGATTAAATAATCCACTGCTGTGAAATTACATCAGGAAAAGGACAGACATTTAATTTATGTCTTTGATGTAAGAAATAATACAAAAAATTATGTATTTTTATAAAAGTAAGTGGAGTAGGAATAAGCAAACCTTCACATTGCTGCGGGGTGTCCCAGCTTTATTCGTGATGCACCTCCAGTACCGGGTCGGTATTCCCCAAACAGACCCCAGGAGGAGGAGGTTAAATAAAAACCTGAGTGAACAGCAGGGACGAGGAAATGGTAAGGTAAAAATCAGAAAGAAAATGGGTAAAGAAGTGACACACACCGGAGCCAAGGTGAGCCCTGACAGGGTCTGGAATGTCGTGAGGCTGAAGAACCACTTCCCTTCTGCGCTTCTACCTCTGTAATTACACAGCCCCAAAGAAGATCCACAGTTATTTTACATTTCCCAGGGCAGCAAAACTAAGTATTTTTGAAAATACTGTTACTGCTCAGCACAAGGAGAATACAAAAGGCAGAAAACCACTGAATTACAGATATATTCCAAGTAACTCAAGACAAGGAAAAAAGGCTACAGCCTGAGCTAGCGGCAGTTATATCACATTCTGTTCGTTAGCGCAAAGAAGTTTGAAGTTAAGTTTATTCTAGTTGCACAATTTTTTCCTGCTGCAATTTAAACGTGAGCCAGACCAGAATGACTACTTCAAATTTAAATCAGATGGGAAACGATTAAGAAGAAAACAACCTCTCTCACTCCCCCAGCAAAAAAAGAACTGAAGTAGAAAATACATGCCACATACATGGCGCACTAAGCCGTGCATTAAAGGAAAAAAAGCACATCACAAGCACAAAAAGACAGAAAACGTTTTCACTTTTTTATTTTACAGTAAACTCTTAAGAATTCTGAATTTTTTGTTAAGGTTCTCAGTAACACATCAGCTAAGATGCTGCGCCAATAGTAAATTTCTTCCAGAAAGAAGACAAGACTGATCACTGTACAGCAACTTGAAACAATGTCCTGGCATATTTATTTCTTTTCACACATGATTCCACTTCCTGACAACAAGCAGAGAGGAAAATTTAAGAAAGCAGAGTGGGAAGCCTTGCTGGTTTTCCTTACAAAAAAAGTTCCTACTCTTTAGGCCAACAGTCCCATCTCAGAACCAAATGTCCTGGGTGAAGGTTCAATATCCTCTTTTACTCGTCCTTGGGGCCTGGTCATTCCCAGAGCTCAATCCACACCACTGCTGAAGGCTATCAGGCTGGTCAGGGACGATTTCCCCTTCGTGGCCTCCCACTGACCACTCCAAATCACCTTCTCACCCTCGCGCGTGTGGAGACGCTTTCCAGGAGGATTTTCTTCATCACCTTCCCCGGGACTGCAGTGAGTCCTGTCCTGCCCTGGCCCTCCCCTGCGGCCATCCCTGAAGATATGGGGCACATCTGCTCTCTCCCAGCCCCCAGGAACTTCTCCCAGGCACTGTGACCACCCCACAGCTTTCAAGGCTCGCTCAAGAAAAGGTCTGGGTGGCCACTGGACTGCATTAGGAAATCATTAAAGAACGTGGATGGATTCAAAGCCAAACAGGTTTGTGCTCCTGAGTCACTCAAGAATTTAGGAAATTCTGAATTTTTGTGTTACGCTGCAGTAATTTATAGAAAAAAGTTATCTGTTTTTACTGCATATAACTGTCAAACGCTGACATTATTGTAAGGTGGGAAAGTATAAATATTGAAACATATTAGGAAAGATGAAAAACCACAATTCGGAAAGATGAGGTGCCTTACACTGCTCAGAATAAGAGCACTCGGTTGCTTACACTTCTCCACCCACCCTGAAAACGGCAGCAGAAAGTCAGGATCTCTCAGGCAGGAGAGGAAGGGATGTTCACAGCCAGAAACAAAACGTGGCTGCCCTGGGAGCTGCTGAAGCAGCTGCACAAGCAGGACACCATGAGCTGGAGAGTCCGTGGGAAAGGACGCAAGTGGTGAACGAAGTCCTGCACAGGTTCTTGTTCTGCTCCTGGTCACTCCTGGAGTCACTCTGTGTCCTGGTCCCGGTGAGAGGAGCACAGGGGAGACCGAGCTCACCCAGAGCTCCCAGCACCACACACGGGGCAGCCTGGAAGCACCACCCGAACATCTGTGGGGCACAAACCAGGCCAGGAACAGGAACCAAAAGCAGTTTGAAATTTACATGAGGGAAAACAAATGCTGGAGGGAAAGGGCCGAAGAGAGGGACACCAGAAGGAGGGAGCAAATGAGTGACTAAACATGCGATACTACTCTTGCAATGACTGTCAATTATTAAAAAAACTCATACATTCACCCTTCTAATGCAAATGGTATTAAGGGGACCTGCTACAATCACAAATAACTTATTCACAAAGGAAGTATTAGGAATAAAAACTCGTTCCAATTTCAGCCAAGTGCATCAAACCCCAGCTGCCTGAAACAACGTTGTACAGCTGAGGCCAGCAGGGGTGGGGAGAACATTTTTCCTGGAGGGACAAACCTGCGAGGTGCACCCACCAGATCCCAGAGGGAAGTGAAGCCATGAATTAGAGGAGGAAGAGCCCAGACACAGGACTGGCGACCTGGCAGCTCTCAGGTCTTGCCGTGTGCAGGAACTTGCAGGTGTCACCTCTTGGCTGACGTGGGAGCCACCCCTGTGCCACCCGTGCAGCCGAGCACCAGGCAAGGGTAAAGGATAAACAAACATCCCCGTGCAGATGGTGTCACCCCCACGCCAGCATAGGGGATGGAATTCCACGTATTAGGCTGGCTGGTGTCTGCAGCAGTTACAGCAGACAGGAAACTGATTCGCCAGCAGGCCACGGGGTGAGAGAGGCTCAGCAGGCAAGAAACTCAGCACACAGATAACCCAGACAGGCATCCTTCTGCTCTGTATCACCCAGGGCATGAACACACGTGAGATATACATCCCGTATCCTCAAAAAAATGTAAAAGTAAAATAAAAAATCAAAGACACGTCTGCAGAAAGTCAATGATCCCTAGGAGAACCTGTTTGAAGTAAGTGCTGGGGAGATACTTTATTTTTCCCCCTCCTTTCCATGGAAGGCAAATATATTTATTTGTCCCACACAGAACCACCAGGCATCACGCTCAGTTTGTCAGGTTGATGCCTTTTGGGGCTACCTAAGAACAGAGGCCAGGCAAAATTAAGGGAATAAAAGCAGTTCTGTTTATGGAAGAGCCTGCAGGTACATTTCAGGCAGACAAAGCCCCCCAGGGCCTACACCCAAAATGGACCAAGGGTCATGGGTTTGCACACTTTTATAAATTTGGTTAATTTGCATATTGGGGGTTAATCTTCCAATTACAGCTTCAGGTAATGAAGCCATTTACCCCCAGTTTGCTCTCCCCAACTCACTTTTGTTTCCATTTCTCAGGCCTGAGGCAGTGAGGTGTCCTTGATTGCCAGGCCTGGAGAGGAATTGTTGTGTCTGACCAAAATGGGGAAGCAGCAGCTGACACTGTGTGTGGAGTTCAGAGTCATACACTGAAGAACTGCAGGATTTCAAATATTTGAAAAATATAAAAGCTAAAATCCTAAGGCATCAAGGTGTCTCTGGGTGGCTGCCATGCCCCGCTCCCTTCGCTGGCCCACGGGCACAGGGATGCAGAGCAGCACCCAGGCAGGATCCTCTGTCTCTGAACCATTTCAGCCCGCTCCCAGCGCTGCAGACAGCCCTCTGGCAGCCCTGCAGCCCCTGTCCGTGCTGGCAGCACAGCTCTCGGGGTCGCTGCGCATTCGGGGCTGGCAGCGCTGCCCCCGGGCCAGCCAGCGAGGCTCCTGCAAACTCCATCTGCAGCAGGCAGCAGGGATATGAGCCAAAACCCCCACTGCACGCTTGCACCCATCCCAGCAGGGCATCTGCACCCAAACAAACTGGCTCTGTGTGGTTGTCCCCCAACCAGAAGGCAAAAAGCTCCTTTTCTTACCAGGTTTTGTATGTGAGTTTCGTGTCGGTTTTTAGTTCGGGTTTCTTAGTGGGCTGGTTTTTTGGTTTTGTTTTTGGGGTTTTTTGGGGTTTTTTTTTTCAGTTTTTGGCATTAGGTTGCAAAGCCAGGTACAGAGAGGAGAGGAGAAACCTTGTGTTGGAGGCTGCCTGGCGCAGTGTGAATTCAGTCCCACGTGTGCAAGCACAGCGGCTGCAGCCCTTTCTCAGAGCTTTCTGCTCTCAGCAGGTCCTGGTTCAGTCACCACACGTAAGCGAGACGTGATCTGATGCCTGCATGCACGCTAATCAGCAGAGTTCAGAAACTTCTTACATCATGTCCTGTGACACCTCTCATTATGTCATTCAGATGATTCCCTACAATTAACACATTTATTTTCACAACAGCCAGTGAGGTAAGGAGGGATTACTGCAACAATGGTCAGCACAAACCCCAGCAGGTCTGAGGCAACTCAATTTGGATGCCTGGTGAGAAAAACCATTGACCTTTGGTGTTTAAATGGCACTTTTATATTTAAACCACTACATTCACAGAAGTTAGTTCTGCCTCTCAGCATGCCTTCTTCCTGAACCAAGCTGGCTCCTCAAAACAAGGATTGATTACCATTATTAATCACAACCACAAATCTTTTCTGAATACTTTACAAGGAAGCAGGCCCTGCTATTTCTCTCAGCCATCACGTACTTGCTGGGCCAAGAAAGCACAAGTGCAAGACCTCAGTGACACCAAACCAACACAAAAATCTGGAAAACCACACACACAGGGCTCAGCTCCAGCCCAGGAGCCCTCACTCGCCTGATGCTCCTGATCAAGCTCCCGGAACAGGAAACAATCCTTCAGATACCAAATGCAATTGGTTATCAATTGGTAATCAGCTCCTGCATTTGCTATCACCCCCGGGCCATTTAGCTCTGCTCTTCCCCTCACCTGCACACACAAACACCTGCACGGCAGTGATGACACTGCACAGGTGTCCCTGCTGGAACCCCCCACTCCTCTGTCACTTTCTCTCCCATCATTCTCCCAGGAGAGCTTTGCAGTTAGCCTACACACTTCTAGTTCTCCCCAACAGATTTATTAGGAAAAAGCGTTTTTAACAGTTCACTGGAATTGTTCTGTGAGCGCCAAATTGAAGAGAACATGACTGGTGCAAAAGAAGGTTGCAATTTTCTTGTCATGCCTGATCCTCCATGAATGCATAGGGTTAAAAATAAATTCTGATTCCATTCTGGAGGACACCAGAGACACCCTGCCAGAGATGTTGAACACGATCCCCACAATTCAGAGAAGAATACAAAATCTTTGGCATTTGCTGAAACAGGAGAAACAACTTGTGTAAGGCAGAGAAAGTGAAGAGAAATCAGAATGAAACAGAGTCAGTGGTCACCTGCAGCCATCCTGAATTTCCAACAGGTGAGGACCCAGCACACTGCTGAGACATCCAAGAGAAAGCACCAACAGCACGGTGTGCTTTAGGACCCAAGTGGGGTCCTAAAAACACCCGGTTTGGGATGGAGTGACCCATTCCCCAGACTGCACTGCCTGCCCCAGCACCCAGCTCAGGTGGGGCTCCCAAAATCCTGCAGCACCGCCCTGTCCTGCATCCCACCTCTGCACGGGTACAGACACCACAGACCGCCTGTAATTTACTCACAGAATGCCAGACAGAGGCACAGTGTCTTAAAAACGCTGCGTAATGAACTAAGTGTAATGAATTAAAGCAACTCAGTGAGCTCGCTGAGTTCGAAGGATTGCAAAGGGCATGCTGCGGTGCAATGGAAATCTTGCAGTAATTCAGGAGCTTGAATCACACTAGTTCAAGCCTGCAGAATAATTAATCAGATAATTTCTGTTACTCAGACATTGTATCACACTTGAAAATCTCAGAAGGCAAAAAATGGACAAGAGTCACAGTTCCACAGCACCATGAGAAAAAAGGAGACAATATAATTCCAGATTTTTTCAATAGTTACAGCGCTTACCTCTTAAAACACAATCTTTTTTTTTTTTTTTTTAATAAAGATGTAGAGGAGCTGATCAGATCTACCACAAAAAAAAACCCACTTCCAGAAGCAAAGTTAAAAATTATAATATAGCTCGGTTCAGAACTGGCAGTTTATAAACACCTCCTAAAAAAACTCAGTTGGTTCTGAGCTCATGGCAAACACCAAAAGGTACTGAAATGGCTGGACTGACTTGGGGAAGCCTCTGCTTCTATAAATACTGATTCTGTAGCTCAAACAGAAAACCTTATGAGATTGGGAAGTAAAAAAAAA
>VZTG01007868.1:576823-688055 GCA_013397845.1 Melanocharis versteri | reverse complement strand
TCGCACTCCCGCGGGGAAAATCCGCGGCCGTGCGCCCGCAGCGGGGCGGCGGGGACGGCAGCAGGTGCGGTCTGGTGCCCGCGCTCGGCGCGCACCGTAATCGTAGCACATAAACTTCGGCGAGGGGGATGGCGGCCAGAATTGTTTTACATAAAACACGGCAATATGGAAATTCCTACCGACTAGAGCACACCGCGCCTTGAATTTAGCAACTTAGACTTCCTCTTAAGGTTCTTTCAGGAAAAGCCTTGGGACTCTTTCATTTGAAAACGTGTTTTGCATATGTAGCTTTTGCTCTCTTTTGCTTTACTGCGTCTCATGAGTAAAAAAGAAAAAAAGAATAAAAATGTGGAAGTTACAATACTCAGTATTGCTGTATAATGCACAGAATGAGCTAGAAAATGTTTCCTGTGTGATCTGTGTCAGCAGCTGTGGTTTTGAGTAGTATTTGCAGGAACTACGGACCCATGCAGGGTTGCGAGGCTCTCATCTTATCAACAGGCAATTTTCTATTAGAAAAAAACAAACAGATACGCAAATCCTGCTGGAACTGGCTTCGTTTGCCTTGTGTCTTCAGATGGTGGGATTTGAGCTCAGCTCACCATGCCCAGGGACGGCCAGGCTCTGGACAGGGCTCGGACAGCTCCGGGGTGGCCGGAATGTGTGACAGGGCTGCTGTCCATCCGTCCCAGGCGCCGGGGCCTCACCTGCGCCCGTCGATGCCTCCTTGCCTGGGCTCCTCCCAGCCGGCGCTGGGTCAGGGCATCAATTCCGCGTGTAAAATTCCGTGGAATACCGTGTCCCTCGGTGGGAGCAGAAGGCAAGGCAGCCAAACCGAGGGGAGAAGCAAACTGCCACTCAGGAGAGCGTTCAGACATCTGACACTCAGGGAGTTGCTGGAGCTTTCCAGAACAAGCACGTCGTACATCACAATGAAATCCTATAGCAAGAACCCATCTTTGCCAAGATAAAGTTGCGGGCTTTTGTCCCAGCTTACGTAATTTGTACTTTAATAAAGCTTTTGCATAAACCACAAGCGATCACACATCATCTGTTCCACCGGGTCACCTGAGACACACAGAAAAAATAAATGACAGGAGTTAAATTTTATTTATAGAGAAAGAGAGGGTTTTCTTTGGCTGCATCATTTTCTCCTAGACATGCAGGCATTTTTCCTAAGCTGAAAATGTTGAATATGTCATTGCACAGCAATCTATAGGAACTAAAAGGAGTCTAATATTCCTGTTCACTGCAGTGAATGCTGTTTGTGTTACCATCAGTTTTTCCTTTATTGTTCAAGTATGTATGATTTAGTTCTCTCCATGATATTATTTTTATTTCTTGATCATTCTTATACAAGGACAACCTACTTTTTCTTGCTTTACATGTCTACAACGTACATATGAATGTATATGCTATCTAATACATCTAAATGTGTCTGTGTATCTATATGGGACTATTTTTTAAAAATCCTCATTGTCAACATTAAAGAAGGGGTTGTTTGTGCTTTTTAAAAAAGGAATTCTAGGACAAATTCATATGTATGAACACGATCGAGTTATATGTGCAAACAGATGTAAAGGAATCCGTGGATGTAATTTATTCCATAGGGTTCTGGGGAGAAGAACATACAGATAAGCACACTGCTTTACTTTATTTTATATCCTAATCTTCATTTTATTGTATTTTAATTCTGGAGGATTCATTTATAAAAACACATTCCCAAGTGTTGCCATGATAGGCCCCAAGGACCTTGATGTAGAACTACAGTGGAAAGTTGTGGTCCTGTATCAGCAGAGCTAATTTGACCCAATTAGCCTACATTTAACCTGAAATTTCCCTTGGGAACTAGTCCAGTGCAAGGTGTCCAGAGTTGTCCTAAACAGGGAAATACGTGGTGTTGTGTTCCACAACATGGAATTGCTGAATCCCATACCTGGACGTGACCCTGGGAGTTTGGGGGACAAGGCAGAGAGTTTTCAATCCTCTGGAGGACAGGAAAATCTAGTCTAGAAATCATGTAAAATTTAGGCCTCTATTCTAAAAAACACTTTTGAAAAAGTACTGTTAATGTAAAGGTAATAAAAATTGATTACAGCAATGGAAGAAAAGTTGTTGTTCCACTGTTTTTATGTCTGGGTTTGTATACACGTGGTCTATGACTTTATATGTTTATTTGTCACTAAATCACTATTTGCATTTTCATATCCAGGTAATGTGTCCAATATGAAACAATTTAGTAAAGCTGTTGAAGAACTGCTACAATAACTTATGGGGGAAAAAAAAGGGGTTTCACTGAGGTTGTTCCTCTGTGTCTCCTCTTGCAGATTGTTTGAGAAGCAGAACTGAACCTGTCTTCTCCGTAATTTTACTCACACACTTTTGCTGAGCTAATTGGCTACTCTTCGAGGCACAGAGTATAACTTGGCTACCTGAAAAGTATTTGTAATATTCAGCTAAGACCTAGGTATCTGATAAAGCAGGAAATTTTTGAAATACACACTATAAATCACTGCCATAGTTAGTCCTGAATATCATGCAAACCACTTTTAATTCAGCTGATGATGTCATTTGAGATTTACTATTCCTGTTTAATGGAGACATTTTTTGGGGTAAACATTTCGTTAAATCAGTTTTAAGTCATTGTATATACCACAGGGGTAATTCATTCCTTGTGGATTTACTTGTGGCTGCTCAGTGGTGACAGAGGTGGTGACAGAGGAGTCCATGAGATTCCCTCCTTCAGGAATCCCTGGCAACACTCAGTGGGGGTTCCAGCAGAAGGCAGAGAACTGCAGATCACCTGTTATGCAGGTGAGGATATCATCATCATCATCATCATCATCACCACCATCATTATTTTTTGGATCATCCCTTAACCTCTTAGTGCAAAATGTTGCAGAACCACAAGAAAACCATCCACGCCAGAAGCCACTTAGTCCAAGCACAAGATCAGATGTCCAGAGCCAAGAAAGAAGTACAGGGACTACGTGCTGCCCTTTGTGACAGGCAGCATCCCCAGGACACGGCTGGCATACATGCTGCTGTATCTGGGGAGACTAAATAAGGCTACAGAGGAACTTTAGAAAGAAACAGCTTGGTGTGTCTGCAGAGGTTGTTGGTGAGTTCTTGCCTGTGGTCAAGGACAGCATGAGAAAATACAAAGGGCTGTTGAAAAGGAATGGGAAAAATAAATGCGTGGCAGGAGGTGTCTCGCAGTCAGGCTGGAGAAAATCAAAAGCAGAAGAAAAAAGAATAAAAAGAGGAAAGCTGGAATCAAGGGACTCAATTAAACCAGAGGAGTACCACTAGTTAGGCAGGAGGCAAAGGCAAGCGGGCTGAGGGAGAGTTCATCCTGGCTGGCAGAGTGATGGTAATGGGAGCACGGTGGGCAGGAGCAGAGGGAAACAGCGTGAGTGAGAGGCTGGGGGCTGCAGGAGGCAGAACCAGGGCAGAGCAGGGGGAACTGGGGCAAGGTGAGCAGGGAATCGTGGAGGAAACAGTCAGCAGCGATGGCATGGGAGTGCTGGGTGCTTGGTACAGCTGGACCAGCGGTGAAAAAGAGCTGGAAAACACCCCCTGGGATGTCGGGGGTGAGAGCAGGACTCTGGAAGAGGAAGAGAAGGGGACGACACATGGGCAGATTGGGGGAGGTTGGTGGGCAACAAATGGGAGAGAAAGGGGAGGGTCGTGTAGGGTCAGCCCAACACAGCACATCCAGTGCGAGGATTAGATCCAGGGTAATGCTGGGAAAAGTGGCATTTCAAATGTGGAAACGGTGATAGTCCAAATCAGCACTGAAATCACGTGGGGAAGAAAAGACAGCAGCTTTTCTCCTTAAGCCTGTTTTCAGCTGGTTCCTTTTCAGCAAAGGTTTGCCAGCTGGGATTAAAATGGAAGAGCCTGGATTCAGCTAGTTGACCAGACATGTTAATTAAAAGCTCCAGGACTATTTTATTTAATACAGATGCAACAAGCATTAGCTAAGCCCTAAATGCAAAATATAGTGACAACAATGCTTTAAAACTTTCTTCACATGGCTGAAACCCTCATATTGAGACACACACTGGTTGGAAAGATGACTGTCAGAGCTGAGCCCTGACTTTTTAAGTTAGTAGTAGAGATTACTCCCTTTTCCCCTGCTCCGGGAGCTGTGTAATGAGAATTTCACAGACCCTGTGATTAGTGTGCTGTCCTTAAGAAGGGTATTGTCCTACAGCTCACAAATTGCTAAAGCATGAAACTGTCTCGACGTTCTGGGGAGATATCTCAAAGTAGTGCTCTCAGCGTTCCAAAGGCATTGGCGTGTCCTAACACGGATTTCATAATGTTCTCCAAATGTGAGTCGGGAGAGGCAGTGTGATGGCTGAGCTCCTGAAAGCAGGAGGATCAGCAGACACTGGGCTCTGATTGCTCTCAGTTTCAGAAAGCCCTTGGTAACTGGGAAAATGACTTTAGAATTAAACAGACATAGTAGGATAAAATTTCCTTTCTTTTTTTTTTCTTATTCCATGTGAACAATGCATCGCTTTGCAAATCACTCTTTGCTTATTCTGTCAAGATACTCTCACATATTGGCATAGAAATAGGAAAAATGTGTAAAATATTAAAGCACTCTCATTTCTTGGGAAAAAGTAAGCCCCACAGATTGGAAGAAAGATAGAGAGCGCAGCGGGTGCCATCTGGAATAAGTAAGTAACCCTGGGAAGAAATGGTGATGTTTACAAGGCATGATGCTGATACAGAGAATTCTCTCCATCTGGCATGAAGCCTACAAATAATCTGCCACAGGGGTGCATAATTCAATAGAAACAGGTTTGATAATCTACAAGTTGCATTCCCCGAACGAGCCTTGAAAGAGATATTTAATGTATTGAGCAGCTGCCAGCTCCTCCCTGCACCCGACTTGGAGGGCAGGCAGACCCACAGACCATGAAAATGGGGTTTATGGCAAATGGGAGCCACTGTCCTGTTCCCAGAAATTAAACGTTGCAGGGCACCCACATCCTCTCAGAGCGGGGTGAAAAATCTGAGACAATGCCTTCATAGGAGAACATTGCCTTTATTTTTGATACGGATACAATATACCAAAAATCATTTTAGTGAATCTGCTCAGATGCAGCTGGGACTGTACAAACGCCTGGAGAAAATGTGTGTAACAGCAGAAAAAAAAATAATCTTAAAAGGCTGTAGGCAGAGCAGCCCTGACAACAGTGATCTGAGCCAATGTTATCACCCCTCACATGCAAGCAAAGATCCACCAAACAACATCTTGTTAAACAAGAGCAAAGAAATTGAGCTTAACCTCAGTCCCTGTTGACTGTGGGGATTTCTGGGCAGGTGGGAAGTGCATAGCAGAGCATCTGTAATCGCTGACCCACTGCTGATAATGTACATTCCTCCTGGTCCATATTTATGTTGTTCACATTCTCAGATGAAAAGCTTTGTAGCTGCTTGGTAGGTGTGGGTTGTAATTTTTTGGGGGGTTGGGGGAGGGAAGAAGAGGAAAAAAAGTGAAAAAAAACCTCAGAGAAACATAATTAAAAAAAAACAGAATTAACAATATCCATCTGCAATTATATCAACAAATTGCATAACATGCGCAATTTCATCATTATTAGTAGAATGCTTTCCTGGGGATCGGTATATTAATTGCACTTCAAATTTATGCATATATATTTTTTAAACAGAATACAAAAATAAACATTTATTGTACTTGTCACAAAGCCACTACTGTTACATGCTAAAATGAGCAAAGGCCTGAATCCATAGCAAAGTACACTTGGTCCTTTTAATGCAGAAATAGAGTTTATTTCACAAGTGGGTTCCTCTTGAATGCATAGTAAGAGCACAAAATTAAAATAATTTTACCATAAAATAAAAAAAATACAAATTATAAAAAAAAATACAATTATGTTTGTTTTTTCTTCTTGGGACACTTCTATTGTTTCAAACATTAACACAACCCTTTTGTTAAACACCAGTGGTTGCAAGGGGAGCTGAAAAGTGTGTTTATTCCAGTTTGACATCCTATTTTGATTGTATTAATAATAAAGTTAGATTGTCAATATTCAAGGATTTTGAGTGAGATTATTCCTGGTTTGAGTGATGCTTTCTTTCACTGAAGAATGAGGCAACATGAAAATATTTCTCTGTACAATCTGTACTCTTTCTATTTCTCGCTGTGGTGTTTAAAGGCTTTGGGGAAATAATTCTAAATTTCTGACACACGCAGATACACAGATCAGATACACCTATTGCACAGTAGTTCTGTCAGATATTAAGAAAGGCTAATTAGATAATGCCCTAGAGTATTCTTCAGGAAGAGTAAAAAATATCTCAAGTAAAAAATCCTATAGGTACAGGAGCCCACAGCACAGGAAAAGCAAGGATGTGCAGAAACCTCTCAAAAAAGTTCTCCAGTACTCTGGGGAAGAAATGGATGAGGGAAATTGTATTTTTCAAGTATTTTCCCTGTTCTGATGGAGAATACATCCTGAGCAGTTCTCCATGGCATCTGCAGTGCTCTCACTCTGGTGAGGTTTAACTTGTACCCCAAGAAATCATCCTCAGCAACTTCTTATAGAAATCTCTTATATCCGTGTATTTTATACATTTCCTTAGCACAGATTGCAGTTATCCTCATGGACTGCTCACCTATCCATTTCTCTTTTGCACGCTCCTTTGGAGGTAGGGGGCATTTTGGCCGCTGCAGTGGTGATCAGTTGCTGATGCAATTACCGTGAATGATTAGGCTCGTCCATCCCGCAGCAGGGACGTTTTCCCCTCCGGAGGGTTCGTCCCTGTGTCTCTGTGTCCCTGCCCTGTAATGCAGGCTGACAGCCAGGCTGAGCCAGGCAGGGCAAGGAGAGGGGCTGTTCTGGGCACACACAGAGGTGCTGGAATGGATTTTGGTCACAGGTGTGCTCCGAGTTTCTCAGGGGGCACCCAGAGCAGCAGAGGGTGTTTGGGGTCTGTGCAGGAGGGATCCAAGGTTATTCCTCACAATCCCCCAACAGCCACATAAAGGGTTTTTTCTCTTCAAGAAAGCCTTTAAAATGCTCCGAGTGAGGTAAGGGGATGGCACGTGGAGTTAGTCCCGGGATACAGAGCTTTATGCCCTCCAGTCACCAGCTCACATTCAGCAGAAGACAGCAACTGGGACAAATCCTGCTCTGACTTCTGCAATTTCCACTGACTGGTCATTTACCTCTGTCTGGTTACCTGGTGAGCATGGGAACACACTCAGCATCTTCCTCTGGCCCAGGGCTCAGAGAAGGGGGAGAAACACCCCAAAAACCCCTGCGGAATCCTCCAGGTGTGAACAGGCTTCTCCTGTGCTTTTGGCATCTCCTTGTCCCTGTGCCAGCCCCCAACCCTGGACAGTGACAGCACTTTAGCACTCAGAAAATGGCATTCCTAAAAGCAAAACATCCCAAGCATTTCTCTGATGGTTTGAAATGAATCCTGTGGGATTAATCCTACCTACATCTGTGCAAGAGCTTTAGGCAGCTCTCACAGCTGGACTAATTTTACCATGTTGCCTGTTCATCTACTTTATACCTGTGATAAATGATTGACTCACATCTGGATTTGTCACATAACATAGAGATAGTTAGAGATAAAGGTTTTATTGGTTTCAGTGTTTTATAAAGGCTTTATTGTTCTGTGCACCCCATCCTTTCTTCGTAACAGTTAAAAGATCTTAATTGCCTAAAATTAGAGCCATCAGATATGACTAAAACTGAGTTATTACATAAAAAATGGGCATGAAATATGGATGAAACATATATAATTTATATAAAAACTATTGTTCTGATTTCATTTCTCTCTGCGCCATTTCTATGCTCTGTTGTCTTGGATTATTGTTGCTCCAGCTTGAGCTGAGCTCTGAGCTGTACCTTGTCAGCCTAACGGGGATGCACCCTATGAATTATATAAGTCTATTAACATATATGCATCAGAATAGCTGTTAAAATTAGAAGTACTAGCACAACTGAGGAACAGTCAAGAAAAAGAGTTGGGTAAAGAAGTTTGGTAGACAAGGCTGAAACAAAATTATGCTGGTTTCATTTGGATTTCTTAGTAATATTCACTGTTGCCATTCTCTCTGCTGCTTTCTTCCCAGATGGAGCAAGACTCTTCATAAAGAAAACAATCAGGAAAATAAAATCTCAAAGTGCTTGTTAATTCTGCTACAGATAAAACACCCTTTTCTCAGCTAATCTTCTTAATTAATCTAACAAAAGTACAGCTACGCACAGATTTCCTGCAGTGCTCATCTACCCAGCTTAAAAAAATGAATAAAAGAGTAAGAGCAGACATATGAATCTATTTGCATTACAAACAAGAGTTTATTCCCCAAACACATTTTTCATTATAATCAATTATATTGGAGGTTTAGGCCAAACACAGCTTGTGGTAAAAACAACCACTCCCTCAAAATAAAAACTGCTCAGGCAGAAATAATTCCGGCGGTGCGGCCGCGGTGTCACCGCGCAGCAGCGCCTGCCACGCGTCCCCTGGGGAATCGTGGTGGCACTCGGGCCACAGCACCTGCACAGAGCAGGCCACACGCCGAGCTCGCAGGGCTCCCCTCGTCCTCGAGGCACCAAACCCATCAGCAAAGCCAGACACCTCGAAAAACAGACACCTCAGCATCTCCGCTGCCAACTCCTGGCGTGCGCTGAAGCTCGCGCTGAAAAGGTTCAGGCAGCAGTTTTGTCGTTTAGGTAGAGACACAGAAGACGAACAAAGACCTATTTGTGTCCTACAGACACCAACAGCCTCTGATCTTTTTGTCCTTAGGCAGTTCCAAATGTTTTTATTTTCTTATTGTGACCAAAAAAAGGAAAAAAAAGATGTCGCTTACACCCTTGAGCCTCTGAGGACGGTTTTGCCCAACAGCAATCTTCCCTGACTCCTGAAACCACAGAGTGGCTAAAACCCAGGAATACTGTACGTGGTGCAACCCTGTATGATCCAGGCCTGTGTGTGTAAGATCCCAAACCGACTAGAAACGAGCTTGGAGGGAGCAGAGGAGCTCATCCCTCCTTCCCGGGGCAGGCTCAGCAAAGGCAGCAGCAGCCTCCTGTCGGCAGGTTCAGGGGTCTCCAGCGCTTTGGATTTCTGTCCCCAGGCGCTGCACAGCACCTCTCCAAGGGATCAGCTCCCGTTACCTGGAGGGGTTTTCCCTTCACGCACACCTGGGGCTCCTTTCCTCAGCCCTGCCCAGCCCGGGGCTCCCTGAGGCTCAGAGGAGCTTTCCTGTGCCCTGCTGCCTGTGGTTAACCCACGCTGCAGTGTTGGCTCGGCCGTGTCTCCAGGCAGGGCTGCGGCACCTCGTCGCTGTCCTGCTGTCCCGGGGGACGGGGGGCCGATGGATCCGGTGGGATTCACTCCGGCTCCCGCACTCCTCCCCGCAGCAGCACGGGCTCCTGGCTCGGGTGCAGCTGATGAGGAGCTCTGGGTCTTCATCCCGCAAACCCTTAACCCAGAAGACAGCAGGAGCTGCTGCTGGAACGTTCAAATCAGAACAAAACCTCCCAAAATCTCAGTTCCGGTGAGTGGGGTCCCTGCCCACAGCAGGAGGTTGGAAATAGATGGTCTCTAAGGTCCCTTCCAACCCGAAGCATTCTGTGATTCCATGGTTCAGTTTTGGGGACATGAAATAGTTTCTGGAAGGGACATAAATGCATTTCATGAAACTAAACCCTTTCTTGCATGAATTGCCAACAAAACACCACTGCCAAATATGACTTTTAAAAACCTTAGTGAATCCAGCTCACAAGATGTACCTTAGACTCCTCTTTTCCAGGAGAAAGTCAGCATTTCTGTAGCACCAATTTTGTGCTTATTTCTCACATAAGAGTGGTCAAATCACAGTCTGAGTGAGAGGGTGTTTATGCATGACCTTCTTTTGCCAATAGTATTATAGGTGACTGAACAGCAAGAAAAATCAGTTTATAGGTGTTGTAGATAACAACTCTTATCTCATGAACCATATTTCTTTATTAGCTGATTAAAATGCCTTCCTGGACGTACAGAACAATGGCCAATGCATCCTACATACAAGTTGGTAAATAGCTGCAGAAGAAAACATTGAACTTACTTTTGTCCATCTAGCTACCTGCCTGAGAAGGGAAAAGGAATAAGGAAAGGGAGCTCAGGCACTGAAGAGATGCTGGATGCCAGATTGTGCCATCTTTTCTCCAACAGGTTTCTGGCAGCAGAGGGGAGATGGGTGCAGGGAGGGGATGTGAAATGACCCCAGATAACGAGTTCAGGGACCTGTGGGGATGGGTCTGCCTGCTCCTTGCAGCTGCAGGGACACTCCTGACGCTCCTGACAGCTGGAAACTCAACGGGAAGAGGAAGCAGGGAGAAGCAGCCACACACTCCAACAGCTCCTCTTCCTCATTCCTTGTGGGGAATTCCCTAAACACACCAGCGAGTTTCGAATAACTGATCTAGAAACCCGAGCCGTCCCTTGTGGCTGGGCTCCTCCCGCAGCCACGTCCCTCCAGCGGCCCTGCGGCACTTTCACGGGGGAGAAGCTCATGGAAATTGTGCTTTACCCAGTGCCACACTCAGCTCTGTGTCACTACTGCTGTGCTGGGTTGGTTAGCCAGATGTGGAGAAAGGAAAACTTAATTGCTGATGTGCTTCATTCATGAAGCAAGAAAAGACTTGGGCTGCTGTGCTGATTATTTGGGCGGCGAGTTTGAGGGCGTTCAGGGCAGAGAAGAGGTTTGCAGGTCTGTGGCTGCCGCCTGCCCGGGGGTCGCTGCCCCAGGGAAACCAGAGGGGCCGGTTTGTGTTTGTGCCCCGGGTGCGGGCAGCCAGAGCAGCAGGGTTCGCACCGTTCTCCTGCTGCTCCTCGGCTGAGGAGCGCCCCGAAGCAGGGACCCGAGTGCCCGCGGGGCTGCAGCCGGGCTGGGGGGCTGTGTCGGGGTCTGGGGGCTGTGTCGGGGTNCGGGGCTGGGTGTGTGACACTGAGGGGCTGGGTGTGTGACACTGCGGGGCTGGGTGTGTGACACTGAGGGGCTGGGTGTGTGACACTGCGGGGCTGGGTGTGTGACACTGAGGGGCTGGGTGTGTGACACTGCGGGGCTGGGTGTGTGACACTGAGGGGCTGGGTGTGTGACACTGCGGGGCTGGGTGTGTGACACTGAGGGGCTGGGTGTGTGACACTGCGGGGCTGGGTGTGTGACACTGAGGGGCTGGGTGTGTGACACTGCGGGGCTGGGTGTGTGACACTGAGGGGCTGGGTGTGTGACACTGCGGGGCTGGGTGTGTGACACTGAGGGGCTGGGTGTGTGACACTGCGGGGCTGGGTGTGTGACACTGAGGGGCTGGGTGTGTGACACTGCGGGGCTGGGTGTGTGACACTGAGGGGCTGGGTGTGTGACACTGCGGGGCTGGGTGTGTGACACTGAGGGGCTGGGTGTGTGACACTGCGGGGCTGGGTGTGTGACACTGAGGGGCTGTGCCACTCTGCGGGGCTGTGCCACTCTGCGGGGCTGTGCCACTCTGCGGGGCCGTGTGTGTGACACTGAGGGGCTGTGCGACACTCTGCGGCCACTGTCCCCCCGCGGGCACCCCGAGGGAGCCGCCAGCACCGAGCTCCCCGGGCACACTCCGTCCCCAGGCCACAGCCTGCGATTTCGATTTGGGAAACTCCAAGGGAGGAAGTGCGGCTCGTACAACTTGTCTGAACCTATTTCCCAACAATAACTATTGTTCGCTCCAGCAGCTTGACATAATAGAATTTGTTTTGTAAAAAAATAAATACAATTTGCAGCCCGTAACTGTAGTGAGACATACTGTGATTTTATTAGCAACAGTAGATGGATTTTTTTCACTGTTTCTGAAAGAAATCAACATGATTCTATTGCAGAATGCATTAAAAACTCATCTCGAAACCCTTGAGATGGCAGTGCATTGGTTGGTTTCAGTTCTTAACAACTTTAGCTGAGTTATAAGAAGCTGTGGCTTCCATATGCTGAAAAGAAAAGTTAATATCCCTTTATTTTCTGTGAAATAGCACACAGAGACAGACGTCACCATGGTTCAGGAAAAGGTTCTGCTTTGAAACCAGGAGAAACAGGGTTATTTTTTTCATTTATGTCTTTTATAAATAATCTTTGTGTCTTTTGTTGAAATAATCCATCTGTGAATCCTCTGAGCAAGTCGAACAAGCTGATTTGTTAATTGGGAAGATGTAGCTTTGGTGTCTGAAAAGTCTGAGAAAAAAAAGCTATGCAAAAGTAAAAATTCAGAAAAGTGGGAAAAAGAAGTCAACATATAATCTTGCAGCAGAACTTGCATGGTGTTGTGAAAGTTTATTTTCATGTTTCAGTTGCTACAGAAATTTCCCTCCATGATTGCTGCAGACTACTTAAACTGAACTGAATCTCACCTAATTTTGCCCAGCTTCCAGCCGTCCTGTCCATTATTCAGTGTTCCCCTTATTACTGATTTTATCTGTGCATTTGATTCGTGAATACAGTTCTGCAGAAAAAGCAGCGTGCTCTTCAAAAATCACAATCCAGACCACTACCTTGAATCAATTTCCCTCTCTCCTACAGAAGCATCCACTCACATGCTGGTAAAAATTACCCAACCACAGAGAATTCCCCAGACCCACCCGACTCTTCCTGTGGGAGGGGTCCCTGTCCATGGAACGAGCTGATCTCCAAGGTCCTTTCCAGCCCAAACCCCTCTGGGATTCTGGGATTCCCAGCCTCGTTGTTTGGGAAGGTGCACCTGGCATCAGCCTGGATTTTTAACTTCCAGGGGCTGAGTTCACCTGAGCCCGGGCGGGTGTTGGTGGCTCCTGGTCTGGCTCAGCCCGGAGCCGTTTCCTCTCCATGAGCTTTTCCTGGTTGACACTTTCCACACCCGGTGATTAAGGTGGGGAGGTGAAAAGTGATGCCATTAATATTGCCTCAAGAAGCTGCTTTCTGCCCCGACCACTCTGTGAACCCGTTTTTTTCATACCCCAAAATGCAAAAAAATGTGGTTTTTTAAGGTGTGGGAGCAGAGACAGGCTTTATCTCATTCATACCTGTAACAGAATGAATAACAGGCTCTCAAGATTTCTAAGAAAAAACAAATGACACCTCTAATTATGCAAATTGGAAACCAAATGAACTCTCCCTTATCCTACGTGTAAACAACAGCACCTTTTTCCTCATGTAAAGCAAGGAGACGAGGAGTTCGCCACTGACTTCTCTCCAGCAGAGCCGTGCAGCAGCGCTGGCTGTCAGCAGGGCTCCTGGGGCAGCGCTCAGCGTTCCCTGTGTCCCCAGCCCTGCAGGAGCCAGGAATGAACGCCCGGATCCCCTCCCAGGGCCGGCAGGAGTGGCCTTGCCGGCTCTGCAGAGGCGCTGGTGGCACAGCGCTCACCGGGGAGCCCTGGGCTGGGAGGTGATGAATCCTGGCTCGCTGCAGGTCAGCAATCCAGAGCAGCGTCCCAGCTGTCACCAGGGGCGTGTGGTGCTCACACCGTACACTCCTGCTCGTACCGGGAGAGCTTCGGCAGGAACAGAGATGAACCTGTCCCACCCACACCCTCGGGATACAGCTGGTTTCAAGTCTCACTCCCTCCAGGTTTTCCTCCACATTCCTTTTGTCCATTTTCACATATTGCTATCATCACAAAAATTACTCAGCACAAAAATTACTTGCCACATAGTATGGATTCCTGTCAGAAACCCTGCACCACGGGGAGGACTCTGCTCCAGCACCAAAAACAGCCCAAAGGAAGGATTTGGGAGTTCCCTGTGCCATGGCTCGGCACAGCCCCAGTGCCCCTGACTGTCACAGTCCTCAGAACTGACCAGAAAGAACTTCCAAAAAGGAGAAAAAAGACAGGACCTAAAGGCAGGGAGTAAGACCTGAAGTTTCTGCCACAAATCATGGTCCCCACCTGTGACTGGTGTGGGGGAAGAACAACCTTTTGGAGGCGGCTGTTGGGTATCAGCCTGTGCACACTGGGCTCTTGGACCTGCAGGCAGAGGAAGAATTCCCCTAGAATTTGTGGAGAAGGGAACTGAAAAGGCAGGAAAGAGGCTGAGAGAGGAATTGTTCACCCTGGAGAAGTTTCAGGGATACCTGAGAGCTCCTTCCAGTGCCCAAAGGGGCTCCAGGAGAGCTGGAGAGGGACTTGGGGAAGGGCTGGAGGGACAGGAGCCAGGGAATGGCTCCCAGTGCCAGAGGGCAGGGATGGGTGGGATATTGGGCAGGAATTGTTCCCTGGGAGGGTGGGCAGCCCTGGCACAGGGTGCCCAGAGCAGCTGTGGCTGCCCCTGGATCCCTGGCAGTGCCCAAGGCCAGGCTGGACACTGGGGCTGGGAGCAGCCTGGGACAGTGGGAGGTGTCCCTGCCCATGGCAGGGGTGGCACTGGATGGGCTTTAAGGCTCCTTCCCACCCAAACCAGTTTGGGATTTTTTGAGTCCGAGAGCAGACACCCAAGGATCAAGGGGCACGTTTGGACATTTATTCCTCCCGTGTCCTGCTCTGTGTGCAGAGGTCCTTTTTGGCCCAAACTTGTGCTTTGGCACAGGAATCTCGTCCTGTTTTTTATCATGCAGCATACGAGAAGTGACGTGGAGAAATGAGCCAGGCCACACCTGTTTGGTGTACGGTGCTCTCCTGCCAGCAGGCTCTCGGCTGGTGGCAGTGGCTGAGCCCTCTCCACGCACTCCACGTGCTGCAGGAGCTGCCCGTGTCCTCACCACGAGGCCCTGGGTCCATCCCAGGACCCAAGCCCTGAGCAGCCCTGCTCTGCCCGCCTGGCTCAGCGCTGCCCTGGCTCTCTGCAGAGGAGGCTGAGATCAATGAGCAGCCAAGAGCAATCCCCAGAGCAGAATCTGGATTTCTGCTGGCAAACCCCAGCTCAGGGCTGGGAGCAGTGGATAGCTGCTGCTCACAGGAATGCTGAAATACTCATTCTGTGCACCTCAGAGAGATTTACCTTGACAGGACTGCACAAATATGAAACTGATGCCGATGCTATCCAAACAATGTCTGCTCTTAAAAGACATGACTGACAGATTGTTGCCTCCTATTTGTGTGTGAGGTGAAGGTTTCTGCCAACAGTTAACTGCTGCAGCATGTAAACAACCCTCAGCTGAGGGGTTAGTATTTAGTTTTGTATTTTCTACAAAGGTTGCAATGGATTGCCCTCTTGAAAGCTTTCACTTTGCACATAGCATCAGATGGCCTTCCATTCAGAATAAGAAAAAAAATTTTTAAATCCTTGAACTACGTTTTGTTTACAGCACAATATGAATTCCTGGTGAATGTGGGGAAGGAAAAAAAAGCCTTGGTAGGAATGAAAGTAGACAAGCTGTCTCTCAGTGAGATTTGCTGTTGGTAGATTACTCTTGGGTAAGAGGCTCAGGTACAATCAGCCACTGGAAGTTAAAACATCCAGGCTGATGGTAGCTGCATCTTCCCAAATGAGGCTGAGAACCAGTCCCAGAACGGTTCAGGCTGAAGGGACCCTAAAGCCCATCCCCTTTCATGCCCTGCCACGGGCAGGGACACCTCCCGCTGTCCCAGGTTGCTCCAAGCCCCGTCCAGCCCGGCCTGGAACACTTCCAGGGATCCAATCCAACGGGAATTTTTAAACGGCTGCCTACAGAAAGGATCTAACTCAGCTAGAACAACGTCTGTTCACAGTAATCTCTCCTGGCGGGTGTGAGCCCAGCTTCCAGGGCACGCACAGGTGAGGACGTGTGTGAACAACACACAACTGACCCGTGCAAACATCTGTCACCTCGCTGCAGGGCTGTGCCTGGGGGAGGATTTCTGACACAGAAATGTGCCCATCCACCACGAGCAGGGCAGAGCAGAGCAGAGCAGAGCAGAGCAGGGCAGAGCCTCCCCCAGCCCCTGGATCTGCTCCCAGGCCCTGACCCCACAGCCCCGTCCCCGTGGCTGCTCAGGGGGTGAGGTGCTGGGGGTCACGGGCTGTGGCCCCACAGAGCAGGGGCTCAGAGCCCTCCCCAGCGGCTCCTGGGGCTCACTGGGGCTCTCTGCCACCTCCAGGCTCCCTCCCCCCTGCCCAGGAGCAGCTCCCCGAGGACAGCGGGTGGCACGGCCAGGAGACGCCCCAGGCCTGGGACGGAGGTGTGGGGTGGAGTGACCATGAGGGGCGGTGTGACCACGTCCCCCCTTGACCACAGGGCACAGGTGGGGTCACAGCAGCTCTGCAGAGCAGGGACAGCACCGGGCTGTCACCCACGGCTGGGGACGAGGGTCAGGGCACCGGATAGCTGGAACTGCCCGGCCCCACCTGCACGGCGGGGATCTCAGAGCTGCAGCACAAAGTCCAGTCCTCACGGCCTTGGCGTGCTGCCAGCTGAAAATGTTTCATCGCTCATAAACGTGATTCCACCCTCGGTTCATTCAGAATCCCGTTTACTTTTGCAGAATCACTTCCAATCTTGCATAACTGTAAATTCCAAATCACTGCAGAGGTCTGACTACTCAAGTATGAATTTCTTTACGAGTGTGACAAGGAGTGGAGCTGAAGTGAGTCAAGGGGTTCTGCTGGGACACTCAAAAGGTGTGTGCACCATGCACAGCCCTCGGGTTCTGAAAAAAGAACAGGGTCAGGCAACAAAAAGTGCACTTTTCAGTGCAGTTGTGTCCATAACTTTCTTTCCAACAGCTTGTAAACCTTAAGGCAAACACTCACAGGCACACACTGTCTAGCTCATAACCTGCGTGTGACAAGACCACTTTGGCACTGGTGCAGGAGCAGCATTTGTTCTTGCAAATAATTCATCTGCACTCCCTGTTGGGAACATTATAAACCATTCTGACACTCCTGCCTCGTGCTGCCAGCAAAGGAAAGGTTGTATTGCCTCGGGTCCTGTCAGCAGCCCCATTTCCTTGCCTGCAAACCCAGCCCAAATGCTGTGCCCAGCTCTTGCAGTGCCTGGCAGGGCAGCTGTCAGTGATGCAGAAAGAAAACAGCACAGAGGAGAAAAGGGAAGGCTTTAAACCCTTGATGGTGACCACAGAGATCTGCTGAGCTCAGGGAAACTCACACGCAGCACTGGACACTTGCTCTGAACTTGTCTTAAAGCCTTGGGGACCGACATCTGAGAGAGCAGGAGAGACTGAGATTTGAAAATATGTCAGACACTTCTTTATTCCAATACAGTGGTGATCAGCAGAGCCTTAAAGGATTGGTGTGCAAAGGTGAGAAAGAGTCAAAATGCTTCTCCTTGTTGTTCTCTTACCTACATTTCAAAAATACAGGAGACAGATAGAAATTATTAAATGTGTAAGTTAAAAACAGCTGTACAGACGGTGTCAGCTGAGATTTGGGGAAACACAAGGGAAATAAATAACAATGACTTCTAACCCAGAGCCTAAACTGACCTGTGCTGAAGTCCCTGGGAACATTTTTAAGGGACACTGAAGACACAGCTTTTTGGGTTGAGGACGTGGCACGAGGGGTGAAGAACCACAGGGAATGTCCCAAAACAACTGCACACAGAAGTGTTGGGAATAAAAACCCCAGAAAAAAAACTGCTGCAGCCTTCACTGGAAGAGGGCCATTCCCCTCAGTTGCAAGGAGCTGCTGTATAGAGGAAAGTTAAAATTTATTTACATTTTTATTTAAATAAAGTTTAAATTGAAATCCTTTAAATCACAGGATCTAGGGCTTTTTTTAAAAATTTGTTTTCTGTTGAGCAGCCTCCTTCTTTATCAGGAGGAAGAAAAAGGCAATTGTAGATGAGATGGTTGTAGCACACGCTAGTGGATATGAAGAACAGAAAACAAAACATGTTGTATCAGTTAAAAAGCAGAGGAAAGGTACATCCTAAAGAAATCAGGAGGAGATTTTTGTGTTATTGCTGGGGAAAACGGGGGAAGGAAAGCTGCAGCTTCTCAGCCTGATGGCTTGTGGGACAGACCAAAGGTATCATCAGCCACAGATCCCTTCTAAGCCTTAATTGCTTCTCAAAAAAATGTGTCAAAAGGCTTACACAGATTTAGTTTGCAATTTAATTAAAGGATTAGCGAAGTTTTCTTTTCCTATGAGGGAGCTATTAAGAATAGGAACTTGCCTAGAATATCAGCTCATTTAACGTAGCTACCTAATTGCATTAATAGAGCCTTTGCTTAGGCAAAGCACTGCAAATAAAGACAGTATTTCACTTTATGCAGAAATACTTCTCAGCGAGGTGAGGTGAACTCAGGGTGTGCACGAAACGCAGGCGAGGAGAACCCGAACCCAGAGAGCAGCTGTGGGGAGCAGGGTGGTCCCAGGGACCCTGTCCTGCCCGCGGTGTGACAGCCTCAGCACTGGGAATGTTTTTGGGAAGGCCGGCTCGGGGCACCTGGGTGTCCTGTACCTGGCATTATTAAGGTTTAATTACTTCGAGATCAGTGAAGGAACAAAAAAATCCGAATTACAAGCTGCGTGTCTCGCTGGCGATGCAGGTCGTGGGTAGGCTGGCTCAAACCGGGACAAAAACGCTGTTCCGAGGGCTTCTCCTCAATGACAGCCCACTCCCCTTCTCCTGGTTCCCGGGGGGAGCTGCGGGCTGTCCCAGCCCGGGGACAGAGCGGCTGTGTGTCCCTGCTGGGCGGCGCTGGGGACAGCCTGGGGAGCAGCCCCGGCCCCGAGCCCGGCGCTGGGAATCACGGCGGGATGGAGCCCAGCCCAGAACAGCAGCTGGGAATGCGCGCTCGCCCGCCTAGTTATGAGCTAGGCTCAGCGCCTAAAGCTGCGCGCAGAGCGCAGCGCGGAGAGGAACATCTGGGTGTGGGCAGGGGAAAGCTCCGCGCCCGGCTGAAACTTTTACTCACTGTTACAGAAGAGTGAGATAATTACATCTCGTAATCTTCACGGCACACTCTCGAGCTCTAGGTCACCCTAGATGTTGGGCTTATTATGATTCAGAAAACCCGGCACCAGTTTCTACTTTGCTAGTGCTGATCATGCGTTTGAAATGTGCTGTGTGTCGTGCTTTCCAATCCCTTCTTTCCCAACGATCATCCTTCTTCCTACAGCGTATCGCAAAGTCATGGAAACTGACTGCTTAAAAAATAAAAAGGTTAAAAATTCCATTATCATCGGAAGTATTTTTCATTATTGTAACTAGAGGCAGCTACGAGCATTTTATATAAAAACAACCTTATTTTATAACACCTGAAAAAACACTTTAACTTACTGTTGAGGAAACACCTGGAAAGAGGGCAATAAAAAAAATTACAGATTCCTTGCAAGTGCGAAAGAACATAAATATTCGAAAACTATAAACATCTTAAGTCTCTCTCTACAGTTCACTTAGGGCTGAACCAATCCAGTTTCAGACAATACCTCACACTGAACAGTGGCCTGCAAGGACTTGCATCTCACAAATCAAGGTGACTGTTTCAGAAATTGCTAAGATTTTTAGGAAGTTAGGAAAATATCCTTTGCTTTCTACTTGTCCCTCAGTGAAGGCAGGGGAAAAATCTGGAATGCAGCTAAGGAAGTCCCACTTCTCTCAGTGCAATGCAATCCACCAAACTTTTATTTCCCGACAAAATATCAATTTATATCAGAACCAATATGATAGTTCTACTAAAATAATTTCATTAAATTAGCAGTATTTTTACATAGAGTAGAAATATCTGGATAATTTACTTTCAGATAGCTATCAATAAAAAACATTAACCTCACTGCAGGAAATGTGCTTTTTGTTATACCTGGCTCAGCTGACATTTCAGTGACCCCTAAATTGATTTGCACACCTTGTAAACTTTTGTGTTAGCAAGTTCATGTCAGGTCTGTAAATACCTCTGGAAAACTATGCAACACAAAGAAAAATCCTCTGGGGAATTCCCTCAGTGAAAGACGCCGTCTGGCAGCAACAGAGGTAATTGCTCCTGTTAACGTATTTTGCTTTGCACATTCTACAACAACTTTTTTAGATAACCAAACACAGGGAGGCAGGGACTGCACCCAGCCTCTCCCTCCCTCTCTTCCCGCCACGGGCTCTGCCAGGTTTGGCTGCTCACCCGTGGCTGTGAGGTTGGAAGGCAGCACCTCCAAGAGAAGCTGCACAAAGGCGTTAAAACTGTTCTGCTGAGAGCAGGGAGGGCAATGACAAAGCCCAGTGAAGTGACAAACACTGCCTTTAAAATATGGGTGAAAGCCATGAAGTGCAAAGTCTTACAGGCAGACTGTACCTGTATGCACAGCACAAAGCTGCCCTTCTCACATCAGTGTTTCACCACACCAGTAGTGGGCTGGGAGCAGAAGCCAATACCTTCTGCAGGCCTCCAAAAACCTTAATATTTGGGAAATGAGATTTTAAACATTCCTTTGTGAAGGCATCCCAAGACTAGGATGAATTCCCACTATCTCCAGGCACCATCTAACACAGGCCACTCCTTTTTAACCTTAGAGGATCAAACCTGTTGACTCAGCACACAGACAAAACTTTATTACTCTGATTTGAAAATGAGGCACACCTCCAAGATGATCCCACTACCAAAGCTGTACTTCAAATTCTTCTTAAGATGAGGATTAGTGTCCTGGAACTGAAAAGGCTATAAAAGAACAATTAACAAAAAAGACAAGCAGCTTCTCATCTGTCTCTGAGAAGGACTCCTGCTGTGACAGAGAAACCCCAACTTAACCACAGTAGAAGAACTGAAGACAAAAACCTGTTGTAAAATTAAGGCTCTTCTCTGTTTTTCAGTAAGTTTTTGTTTCTTTATACCCCACTCACTCTCCCAAGGCTGAGGAGGGTCTGTCTGTCCGGAAAATCTCCTGTTCCACAAGTGCTCCCAGGCGAGCCTGGGCTCCTGCTCCACAGCAGCAGAACAAGGCCCAGACACAGCTGCACTGTCCCTGCCGTGCCTCGGGACAAACGTGCCCCAAAACCAGCAGCAGTTTGCACCTCCTCACAGAGCAGCCTCCCATCCTCGCAGCGTTTCACCTGTTCAAACAGCAGTGAATCAAACAGTGCCTTCAGTGATTAGCTGGCATGGCTACAAGGAACCTCACCGGGACAGCCAGGAAAGCTCCCCTGCTGACAGAGCAGGGCTCACCATCCTTACCGGTCTCCAGTGTCACCACAGACACTAAAGCCTGCTGTGGTTGTTCTGACAGCACGAGCAGCCCAGCAATACCAAATCCACTTCCCCAGGCTTAACTGCAGTTCTGCATTTCTTTCACTGCATCCAGGTCTCCTTTTCCTTCCCTGTCAGAGCATAGTCTGAATCCTCCCTTGAGGGTGAAGACTAAAAGTGCACTTAGCACATACAGGAATTTAGTAATGGCTCATTTGTTCTCTTTGATGACAATGGTCAGAGGTCTTCAGACCCACAGCACTGCATCCATGCACATTAGTAACAGAGCACTGCCTTCATTATGCCTCACAATGCCTGGCTTAGAAAAACACACACCTGCAGTCACACCTTGGAAGATTTAATTTTCCTCTTCAGCTCCTCCAGTTTAGGCACTGTGGAGTCGGGGAGGAGAAGCTCCCACTGATCCCTGCTGCCTGAGTGGCAGACAAGCTGTTTGTTTAAATGATGTCCTGCCATCTGAAGAGCCCGCAGAGAACTGTTTGTTTAAGGTCAGCAGTGAGTTATGACAGGTAAAAAATCACCCCCTTTTCTGCAGTCCTGCAGGAAGGGGCTGCTCCAGCGGGGTCCCTGGCACGGGGTCAGTCCTTCAGGGACAAACCCTGCCACCAAACCTGCTCCTGGGGCTTCCCAGGGGAGCACAGCCCCCTCAGGACTCCCTGCTCGGGTGTGGGCTCCTCAGGGCTGCAGGGACCCAAACCCATGACACCACTGCCTTATTTTTATAATACTTCAGACTATTTGCTGAGGTTAAAGCACGTCAGAATCGCTGTCCATTTTCACAGCGATGTGTCTACTCTGATTATTTGTAGGGAAAACCCATTTGGATATCATATTCCCATATAAATTTGGCCTTGGTAACTGAAAATTTAAAAATTAGGAAGCGCTTTTGAATTTTTCAGCTTGCCTTTGCATTTGACAGAGCACTGGGGATGCCAGCTGCACACTCTGAATTGCCCCTTTCACTCACCCTACAATACCCCAACATTATTTTTGGCATTAAGTCTTTCTCCAGACTGTGCCAGACAGGGAAAAGATCAGGAAGAGAGGGTGCTCTAAAAAACCAGTGAATTTTTAATGCAGTAATATTGGAACAAGGAAAGAAGTCTCTTTATAGTACCCACTGTTAGCAGTTGCTGGCTGTACAGTAGAGTTGAGACTCAACTACATTTTCCCAACACACAAATATTTCATCAGAAATTGAAGTACAATAAAGGTGAAACACATTATTTTATTTATAAAATCTTTACCTAATAATTTATCAATAACTTTTTCATGGTTTTTAAACAAATTAGATCCTATCCCCATAGGCAGTTTGCAATTAAGGAAAAGGGTGAAAAGGGAGGGATGTGGAGAGAGAAAATTACACATGATGCAGCATCTGTGATCTCTCAAAAAAGCAAAAAAGTCAACTGAGTGCACCTGGAACTACACCCTGATAAAATCATTAGTCTCCAGACATGTATTTTGCACCTCCAGTATCTTCCATCTTTAACCATGATTTGAGGATTAAAAGCTGTCCTTTCTTTCATCCTCAGGTTCACACATATTTTTCCATTTCTGTAGCTCCTGAGAATCATTTATCTTCCATGCTTCAGCAAAGGACTTCATTTTTTTCCTGTGGTACAAAAAAAAAACCCTAATCAAAATACAGACACATTTTTAAGTGAAGCACATCAAACCCTGAAAGTCCTACAGTCATCTGCAAAATTTTATACACAGTCCAAAATAGCACAGCTCAAAATGTTACGTGATCTTCAAACAACCAGTTAATATTTGTAAGATACGTGTTCCTGCTCTAGGTCAGCCAGCAAATTAATTTCATAACTAACAGCACCAACAGGATTGACAAAATGATACAAACAAATGATAAGAACAAATTGTTAAAGGAAATCAACAGCATTGTAGTCAGCTCCCTTTAATTTTCACCATTCAGTTCCTACAAATTCGTATTTCTAGAGTCATAAAAAGAAAAGGCATTTTCAATATAAATGAGCGCACACATCCTTCCTATTTTCTTCCTAGCATTTTTTGATTTATAAGAGCTGTGATAAATTACAAGACGTTTAAAATGGGTTAACACCCATTCCCAATGACAGTAATGTCAAAACTGGATGGAACTACCCGGTGGATTTTCTTAAATAATATGAAAGTGACTTAAAAAAATAAGACAAGGCATCTGGCCCGTGGGTATTGTGACAGCACGAGGGCAGTGCCACCAGCAGGTCGGGGTGTGGCTCCCCAGAGCTGGCAACTCCTGTTCCCACCACACAGCCCAGACCCACTCCTGGGAACAGCGGAGTCAGGATCCTGCTCAAGATTTGTTGTTTGTACTTTTGCCAATTACGGACTGGTATTTCCAATTAGCATAAGCTACCACATTATTTTTCCTATAAACTGCCATGTACGTTCAAATGTTTTTATTTTGCTTTATTAAGGAGGGATAGAAAATGTTGTTAAGTGCCAAGCACCGTCGAGTTTCAAAGTTTGCACCTATAACTAATTAGCAGTCAAAATGTTCTCATGTAAAATTATTCTGCCAGGATTAGGTACAGCCATCAGACAACCAAGATCTTGGTTCGTTATGTTCCTAAGGGGCTATTTGAATTTTGCTCACAGGACTGCCACGGAAAATAACAGCAACAGGAAAAAACCCAGTGAAAACAGATATGAATATCTAAACTGTGCACATAATGTTACAGGATTTACAAATCCATTATGCCACTTGAAACACACAGGAATTTTTATAACTACTCTAATATATAACATACAAACACCCCTGAATGACAATTGGATATCAGAGAAATATTAAAATCACCAAAACTTTCAGTAAAATTCTGTGTGTTTGTGGGGGTAATCAAAATATATTAGAAATATTTAATTTCAAATTAAACCAGAAGAAGAATATCCATATTCTCTTCCACACTTTAGTATGCAAAGACAGTTTCAAGTTCCAAAGTAAGTAATAAATACTTTGTAAATTAAATTCATTAGTATTTTCACTATCACTGGTGAGAACACAAGTAGGTATTATAGAAGGAAATAATTATTAAAAAATCACATTTGTTCTGACCTTTTCATATTCACTATTCTCTCCAACTCCTTTGATTTGTGAGCTGCTTTCTTCAAGATTTCTTCAGGAATGTCTGCCAGTTTGGCAACATTTAGCCCATAACTCCTTGCTGAGACTCCTTTAGTTATTTGATAAAGAAAAGTGATAAATTCAGGATTTTCTTCCACTTCAGATCCTGAAAAAATAAAACCAAAATCAAAACCTCCTCCATGTGGCAAATACATAAGTCCCCTGTCCTGATTAGCTTACAAGGTAAGCAGATAATACAATACGAAGAATTATTTAGGGGAAAAGTTAATAGCAAATACCAATAGCAAGTCATTAAAAAAACCCTTAAAAAATTTCTACAGTTATTCAGTGAATAGGCCTTTGTGATGCCTCTTATAATTCAAGAACTGGGACCACCATGTTTCAGAACAGTTTCAAAACAATCACATGTGGTTTTTCACTCCATAGAGTGCTAAATGTTGGAGCTGCTTAATACAGTAGGATGAAGACACTGAAAGTACACAATGTTAAATTAGGCAGCCCCACTGAAACGAAATCCATGGGAGATACAAAACACAGCCTGCTTGTGAAGCCCCATAAATAGCAAATGTTTTCAGACAGTGAGATCTTTCAGAGAAGGAGCTGCCATATGTTTGATCCCTAATCCCTCCTCCCTAATCCTTTGTGTTTGGCTGCTGTGGGAAGCTGGATGCTGGGATGGGCAAATCGTTCACCCACCCCAGCTCAGACATCCTCCTGAAACACGTGAAGGAAATGGATGTCCAGTTTTCAACCCCCCTAAATGTGTGACTGCAGTGAGTGTGGGTGCATCACGTTCAGGTGAGGTGTAAATTGTCACACTGATGCCTTAGGATTTTAGGTTTTATATTTCTCATATATTTGAAATCCTGCAGTTCTTCAGTGTATAACTCTGAACTCCACACACAGTGTCAGCTGCTGCTTCCCCATTTTGGTCAGACACAACAATTCCTCTCCAGGCCTGGCAATCAAGGACACCTCACTGCCTCAGGCCTGAGAAATGGAAACAAAAGTGAGTTGGGGGGAGCAAACTGGAGGGGAATGACTTCATTACCTGAAGCTGTAATTGGAAGATTAACCCCCAATATGCAAATGGACCAAACTTCTAGAAGTGTGCAAACCCATGACCCTTGGTCCATTTTGGGTGCAGCCCCCGGGCGGCTTTGTCTGCCCTAAATGTACCTGCAGGCCCTTCCATAAATAGAACTGCTTTTATTCCCTTAATTTTCCTGGCCTCTGTTCTTAGGTAGCCCGAAAAGGCATCAGCAGCAGTATCACCTTGTGCCTGAGCGTGCCCCAGTGCCACACTGACCTCCGTGCTGGCCGGCGTCCTCCTCGCTGAGCAGGAAGGCCATGTGGTAATTGCCCACGGCGCGCGGGTACAGCCGCTCCAGCTCGCACACCGGCGGGTAGTGGGTGACAAACAGCGTCAGGGCCTGCACCTGCAGCACACACACAGCACGGGTTGGCCCCGACCCGGTGCTTTCTAAACACGGCCACGCGGCGTGGGTGTCCTTTATCCACAGCCCTGTGCCCGGAGCTTGGACTCGTCCCTCTGCGCAGGCCGCGTCCGGGGCGGCCTACCCGCGCCACAGCGCTCCCGGGGCGCCGCGGCACTTACATCTCTGATAAAATGCTCCAGGGTGGCGTAAGCAATGGCAATGCCGTCGTGCGTGCTCGTCCCTCGGCCCAGCTCGTCCAGGATCACCAGGGACCTCGAGGTGGCCTTTCTGATGATCTCTGCAGTGTCGGTCAGCTCCTCCATGAAGGTGCTCCGGCCTTTGTAGATGTTGTCTGCAGCGCCCATTCTGCACCGGGACACAGAACACAAACTTGTGAAAAACGCCAGCTAATGCTGGAAAAAAAATAATCCTGGTGATGAAACCATTCTGTTATAAATCCCCGGTTGCTGCACCAAGCAGAGCAGAAGAGCCCAGGCAGAACATTCACCTTCCAGAAGAGTTCCCCAGCACACAATTCTCCCACCTTCACCAGCAGGACAAGGCAGCCTGATTTTCCCTCTAAAAGAACCCTCGGACTTCAGACCACTCAGCTCACAAGAACTCCAGCAAAGGTAGCTGTGAAGGTGATTTTTACTCCTTTGGTTTAGTTCAGCCCTCTATTTGTATGGGTTTCTAATGCTAAGAATACCCAAAGGCATCCACACAGGGTGCAGACTCATGTGACCAGGTATTTGTGCATCCAAACAGCAGAGCAGCAACTTCCTTCAGGCAGTAACAAAATAACGATTATTTCCCCTAATTGCACGGGTATACAATATTAACTAGCATGCTTAAACAAGATTTAAAGGTATTTTAAGCGTTCTCTCCTCATTCTGCTGAAACACAACTCTTAGCACCCTCCAGGCAGGTGAGCTCCACACACAAATTCCTCCACGTTCCGTACAACTCTCCTAGCTCTACTTCAGATCCATGTAACCCTCAACCCTCAAACCCTACCTCACATTGTGAATTTGTGGTCTACATCTCAGAAACCTCTTGTTACTCCACCCTGGTTTTCACTTTTCCTGCAGCTTTCCTAAGCTGTTCAAGTAATGCCCATTCTATATTGAAGAAAGAGCATTTCCTTTTTGCATTTATGCTTTTCAATTACATTCATCACATTACAGCATCCCTTCTGAGACAGGTCATCATGAGCAAGCCACTGAGGAAGGATGTAAAACTGGATTTATTCACTCTTATCAGCCAATATATAGTTACATGCAAGCCACACACAGTAAGTAAAACTGACTCATGGGCTTAGTATATTATATTTTCAGATTTAACAGCTGGCCACAACAGTATTTAGGGCCAATCAAAATCTTTGAAGAGAAGTCAAATATAGCTTTTTCTATCTCTGTCTTTTGGTGGGTCTCTCTCTATTACAATTGGTTGCCTACCAGAAGCACCACCAAGATACAAATAATTTTATGAGGATCTTATGACTAAGAGTAATTGACAAAAACCAAGCAGGTTGGACCCAGTATAATTATGATTTGTATATATTCCCTGGTTCCTGAAAATCTGTCATGGTATCATGCATAACTGCATAATAAGCAAATCTTCAGTTATAAATTAACTAATTTTGGTTGGAGATGATAGGCAAGTGAGCAAACTGAGTGTTTTTATTTCTTTGAGTGTGTGCCTAAACACACACACACAAGTTACACTCCTACATACCCCAAAAGACAGGTGATTCTGGCCATAAGCTAATTCAAATGTACATGATTTTTCTCTGAATTAAATCTATCACTCAGGATAATGAGATATTGTGAAACCAACATTTTATTAAGCCACTCACTGCTGTAATCCTTTCAAAGGCTGGGTTAGGAATGATGAACATTTTAGTGACTTTCCCACAGTGTCCCCACCACCCCTGTGGCCCCTTTCTCAGCCTGGTTCAGGCACCAGGTACTGCTGTAAAATCAAACAATCCCCTCATTGCACAGATCCACAGAGAACAGGATAACTTAGGTCTGTCTTAACACTATTAACTGCAAATGCATTCACCAGAACAACAAATACTTTTTATGTTTGAACAACCTCTGGCTCCTTAATGAACAACTTCAGTCTTAGTTTCCAACGCTACAATTAGCGGCGTTATTATTTTCTCATTTTTGAGTTGGCTTTTCCTTACAGGGACAGCATCTCACAGGCTGGCTGTTGTGTGCCTGTGATGATTACACACAGAGCTTCCATTTTTCTCTGGGGTTGCATCATTTCCATAAAGCCCACAAAATATTTTAGCCTGTTTTGTATCTAATTTGCATTCACAAAAATAATTTTCTGGACTTCCTCACTAAATGCTCAAGATACAAACAGAAATTAGTATTATCTTTCTCTTGTTGTTAAAGACAGCTGCAAAAGAAGTCTTTTTTCCCAGCATCTTAAAACATTCAAATCCAACTCAGGCTTAACTACAGATTAAAAAAACAGTGTATTTTTAAATGACATAGAACCTCTTAAATGTCATCCTTTGAAAATGGATAAAATTGTTCTTTCTGTCTCTGTCCTTTACACTAGAAGAATTATACCTTTTGAACATACATGCTGAGCACTGTTAGCCCAGAAATAAGTAGGAATAACTGTTTTAGCATGGATGATTACATTTATAAAACTGTTAATTTGCAGAAAGGCACTGCTCCCTAACTTTATGCTCTGTTATTCCTGACACAACAAAGTTGTGGAGTCACAAAACCTATTGCTTAAACAACCCTTTTTCTTTCTGACATTTAAAACAGCCATAAAAAACCCCACCAAACTTCTCCAGGACTCAGTGGCTTTGAATCCACATTTTAATGCAGCTCTCCTCCTAAATGTTTTTTATACATTAAAACATTAAACTCTTCCTCTCCTGTCCTGCCCATGAGGAGCGTGCAGACAGGCAGTGTGAGCAGTGTCTCTTTGGATCCATCACTCCACAGCAGACGCAATTTGGCTGGAAAACACTTGTTTTAATGTCTCTGTGACAGCCAACCAAATCTTGCAAAATTAAAAGCTCTTCATCTTACAATGTTTAACACATTTATTATGCAAACTGAAAAAAAAAAAGAGGAAGGATTATCTCCTTTCAGTGCTAGGTTCAAGTAGCAAAGATTCCTGTCAAAGGCCTCAGAAAAAAACAACAGTTGGCAACGTTTTGTGAATTAATTTTCAGAGGGTAAGTTAGAGGATTTAACTCTGCTACCTCTCAAAAGAAGTTATCCCGCATGCTCTTATAAGTGGCTTGGTTTTAAGATCGCAGTATGGGCTCCAGGAAGTTCATTCTTCTTTTATTTTACTGTGAATCTCTCACAGTTTGTAAAAACGTACAAGCAGCCCAGGAGCTCGCAGTGGTAACAAAACCCAGCTACATTCACCACATGAATCCCGGAAAACAAGACTGCAAAGCCATTCCCTAGAGCCTAATTTTCACATGGCTGTCAACAGCCCAGTGCTGCTTACTGATTCCTACTCTGTAGAATAATTAATGCTGGAAAAAAAACCCAAGCTTAAATTACGTTTTCCCATTGATTATAGTAATATCTACCTGAGTTTAGAAGCTCACCTAAAATACTTACTGCAGAAAGGGAACCTGTTGCAGGAGAATAAACCTAATTCAAGAACAGTTAACATTAAAAGAAAATTGCTCTTTTCTCCAAGAATAAGGTGTAGAACACTCTCAACACCAATAAAAATCACCTTCTGTGATTCAAAGATAACACTAAGAACACTATGAATAAAATAAATTCATATTGTAACTTTACAATTCCACTCACTCCCTCACACAAACCCCTTGGAAAATGTCATTTCAAAGATCACTTCATTTACACAGGAGTAATTTAAATTAAAATAACCAGTTTACAAAAAGAGAGGATTAGATGTGCTGCTGCCTTGCAGTTCACCCCTTTCCTGGCAGGGGCCTGTTCCCCACAGCCTGCCTGTGCTCAGCAGAGCAGAGTGGTCAGCCAGGGCAGTGGGGACAGCAGCCCACCGGGGATGGGCAGGGCAATGGAGAGGTATTAACTAATTCCTCAGGAAACTGCATGTGCAAATTTGTAACAGCTCACTGGCAAGAAAATAATGCTTCACACTCCCCCACAACCTACTGGTACATCGTCCTCTTCATTTCCATCAAGATCTCAGTGATGCAAACTGAAAACTGACAATACAAAAAATAATTTACAGAAGCTGTAATTACAGAATTAAGAAAAAAAGAAGTGTGACACTAAGCATGGTTATCAGGATAGTTATTATTTTTGCATTATTCATGGGTGACTTCTAAGAAGTGTGCCAAGTTACATGGATGATGACAGGAAATCACAGGATGGTCATGATATAAACCTGTTTTCAGTCCACATGCACACGAGCTCAACCATTTCTACAACTGCTTATCTGCAAATTTAAATGAAGAACTACCAATGGCATGTTACCTAGTTTAGGAGAACAGCTGTTGAGAAGCCTGACAGAACGCATTTAATGTAAAATACATTTTTGTTTTGTACATTATTGTAGATACGTGATACTCTCAGTCACTGAGAGATTAATGAAGATATTAAAAGACTCTGAGGGACACAAACTTTGCATTATCCTGGAAAGAAAAGCGAGTCCAAAGTGATTTCAATTCTCAGTTTCATAGCAGTTTTTACATCTTTTTTTCCCCTTCTCAGTATGACTAGGTAACTGAAGCAGCCAGAACAAGGAATCACTGAAATCCTCCTTCCCTTCTAGGGCTGGCCCACAGGGGAATGCTGCACACACCAGCACCCTGGTGTTTTAGAAGAAACATTTCTAACAGTATTAACTTTCAAGATGTGAAGTCCATCGATTTTTTTTTTTTTTTTTAATTTTTTTTTTCTGAAAGCCAGAGGAAAGAAAACCAGCCATGGATTCAATATTTTCAAAAGCTTCAGCTGGACTGACAGGACAGGACAGGACAGGCAGTCCTGAGCTGCGACGACAGAATCCCTGTGAGTCAATGCAGGCCCTGACAAGAATTTACCAGGACTCCTCATTCCTAGACTTTATAAACTAAAAGAAACTCAGTTGTTACAAAAGGTTATGTTACATTACCTAGTGAGGGACTTTGAGAATGATACTCTCAATGACACTCTCAATAACATCTGAACTCCGTAAAAATACTTGTTACATGGCCTAGGGAAAATACATCACTCACTCTTAAATTATCAGTGTAAACGTTACTGATGGTCAGGAGGAAGACCAGCCTGTGAGTGCAAACATTTTGCTGAAGGATAAATTATAAGAGCAGATACTCAAATTAATGTGTTTCTTCGAGAGCCATCAGTAATAGCCTGAGGAAGATGAGAAAACAAAGACAAATCAAAACCCAGCCCTGATATATGCAGAGGTTTACACTCACTGCTGTGGGACACCAGGGAGGGAACTCAAGGTAATTAAGTTAATGTGCATTTGTAGCTGAAGGATTGAGGCCAGGGGGGATTAAAGAGCAGGAACTATAGCAACAGAGCAGGGACAATGGCTGAAGCACTCAGCACAAGTGAACTTTTCCCCTTTAGACCTGTGGAAGCCAAGGACAATCCAATTCCAGCCATGACTGGGTCAACTCATAGGATGGAAGAGTTTCAGAAAGGTAAATACAACCACTCCACTTCACTGTAAAACAGCTGGTCAGCTTTCCAGGCACATTTCCCCATGCACCATCCTGGGGAAGACCTCTCCACCCTGCCAGGGGCACTGCAGAGCGCAGCAGAAACAGATCTGCTGTTCTGTGGATCTCCCTGATGTGTGAGTAACTGCCCTGCACTGACTGAGGAGGGTTTCCAGGGCCCGTTTCAGCCCCTGCACACACAAGGGTTGTTTGTATCCAGACTTTATCCAACGCCATGAATGCACCCCAAAGGCTGCCTGGTTGAATGTGGCATTATTCCATGTATAAAAGATAAAAACCTCACACTGCAGATGCATGTTTCTGTGAAATGAACAGAGACATGAAACCAAATTAGCTACAGATACATGCACAGCGTGGCTTAACTCGTTCCTACAGAGCCACAGAACACTGTCAGAAGCAGTTACAGTTCAAACGCACTGTGATATGTCCAAGACACAACTTTTCTAGAAAAAATAGAACAAAATAATTCTCAATTTAACAACACTAACTACAACTTCTACTTACTCTTTTTTTTTTAAATAACCCAAACCAAAGCTATCTGCACGTGATAAAAAATGGTGCAATGTACTTAGTACAGCACCCTGTTCTTCCCTGAAAGATGGAAACAATTTACCCCAGAGGTGCAATTACATGACTGATTGTGAGCATAAATGAAAGGCTTAAGTAATTCTTGTTACTCTGGCAGTAAACAAAAATACAATTAAGGAGGAACAAAATGAAACAAATTACTGTGCTATAAAGAAGTAACATTTCTGAAAATTACTTTGAGGTTATTGACAGCTAAAAGTTCTGTTTGTCTGACTCATTGTGCTTTCAATACAAAAAATACTTTTTTGCCATGTCAGTATATAAAACTGTCATGTGGACTTGCCATTCACTTGGGATTGCTTTGTGAGAACAGCTCCCTACTTTTCTGCACAATAAATAAATCAATGTGCATGGCAGAACCATTTAGCATTACCACATACATACAAAATAAACAAAGATCTGAAAAAGTACCTTTGATTTTTTAATTTTCTAACCATTATCTTTCAGAGTCTAACTGCTCAGGCAAATTGAGAGACTTTGTTCTATTCGTTCTATTTTTTTTTTCCAAAGGAAGATCTGAATGATTTAAACATTTATTTTCACATTTAAAGAACTTAAAAAAAAAATCTCCAAAGTTCTGGTCGAAACTAGGTTATGTACAAACGAGTTGTTCAGCTGAGATGATAAACTCCTCCACAGTTTTGACTCAGCAATCAATCTCCTGGTGATGTCTGTACACACCTGCAGAACCTGCCAAACACTGCTGTCACCTCCCCACTGGCTTCACAGCCCAGATTTTTATGATTGTGAAGAAGCCGACTAGGTGAATGTCTTCATTTGTCTGAGGTGTTGTGATTTTAACTGGTAGTTCTCGGGAAAATTATCTTCATCATCCTACCCTGTAAGCTTCAAAGAAATAATTGGAGCTTACTAAAGAAATAAATGGAAGCAAGGAACTCTTTTAAATTTAGATTCTGGTCTTTAGATTTAAATCCAAAAAATTTCACAAGCCTATTCCTATGCAAACGGGACCATTTCTAATAATGGAGCTTGTTACTTATTTATTATTTTAAATACAACTATTTCCCCCCTCTGTGCTCCTCTTGTGCAGCTTCCTTTTGATCAGCCAGTAGAACTGTCTGAATGAAATAAGTTCAATGTGATTTGCGTAGTTACAAAAACTTGGGAATTCATTTTGCCATGAGAGGTTACATCAATGGAATAGTCACATCCATTAGTACTTAGGAGTATTATTTTGCTTTGGTTCTTATGTGATTTACCTCAATATATTGAGAAAAGCACTTGGAAAACGTCTTCCACTCAGTTTCCACTTTGATAGAAACATTCTTTTTCCTGTTTCACATACCCACTCCATCCTGTGCTTTCTGATTTTCTCAAGAGTTCATAAAAAATATACTCTTAGCAATCTGTGGAACATTTTAACCTCAAAGTAAGTATAAAAATAATCTGAGGTAAATAATACAATTTTAAGTGTCTTTCAAACTTTAATGATGGTGGCATTTCAATGAGGAGAAGAAAAAGTAAAATGCAAGCATCTCAAGTCAACTGCCCGAATGCTTGCAGGCATTCATACAATATTTGATTTCCATCACAATTTTAAACCTTACTTAAATTCATTATAATTCCAAAGATATGTACATTTTTTCCAGTTACAATAAAATGTTTGTCTACTTGTTTCTTCCAGCTCCACACACTTATGAAACAGTAATATGACTTTGTCAAGTTGTCAGAGTTAAATAGCTGTAAATGCATTCAGGAAGGAAACGCTCAAAATACACCTATTATAAGGCCTGACCTTTTTGAGAGTAATTCTACCATTTACAGATCAGAAAAACAGACATTTTGATAGACCATACAGAGAAAGTACTGTGACTTGTTTGACACATGGCTTCCACCTGTGGAGTGGAGTAATGAGGACTGAGTTTTCTTGTTTTTTTCAGTTTGCTGTGAAGAAATCCTCAAATTCTAAACTGTCCTCTAAGCCTTAACAACAATTCTTTCCAGATATACGGAAGAGGCTGAGGGCTCCATGCATCCTGCACAAGCCTACAGGGGCACAACCACAAACATTCCCTTATTTTCTGCCCCATAAATCTTTTAGGTGACAACAGTCTAGGCATAGGAAAAAACGTGTGAGAGGATTCACGATGCCTGTAGGTGAATCATACCAGAAATGTCACTTTGGGACACACAAATGCCCCTTCCTCTTCCATCTTTGTGGATCCACATGCACGTGACTGATGTGGCTGTCTCTGCTCACAGGGTGATGGAGAAGAGCAGTGCCAGGCACACCACTCAAGCAGGCATTCAAACACTGATTTATTTTTTAATGCCATCATGTGCTCTCCCATGTGAGCGTGCAGCACTCGCAAACCTCAGAGGAATGGGCCACACCTCACCTGGGTGGGTTTCAGATCAGCTGAAGATGCCACTGAGCAGTGGCAGAGCAAGAGAAGTACAGCCCCCAGCTGGCAGAACAGCACCCAGCTCCCACTCACAGGGACTCTGAGGAAATGTCTTGGCTGCTCCCTAGAGATAAAAAGAGACTTAATCTCATCACTGTCATCACGTTAAGCCAGGTATATGTACAAATAATAACATTTCTTCTTTAACCTGGAATGCATAGTAAGTAAAAAGCACGCGTGGTCACTCTGTCCAAACACTGGGGAGGCAGGAGCAGAGAGCTCTCCTCACACCAGTTCTGCTTCTTGGAAAAGAAGGATTATCTGATGGGCATACCTGGGGTGCCTCTAAGTCACACAAAACCAGGCTCAGCTGGGGTGAAGTAGCCAGGCTGGAGTGATCACAGAATGGGCTGAGCTGGAAGGGCCCCCAGGGATCAGAGTCCAGCCCCAGCCCTGCCCAGACCCCCCAACAGCCCCACCCTGTGCATCCCTGGCAGCGCTGTCCCAACGCTCCTGGAGCTCTGGCAGCCTTGGGGCCGTGCCCATTCCCTGGGGAGCCTGGGCAGTGCCCAGCACCCTCTGGGGAAGAGCCTTTCCTGATCTCCAGCCTGAGCCTGCCCTGCCCAGCTCCAGCCGCTCCCTGGGTGCTGTCCCTGTCCCAGGAGCAGAGACCAGAGCTGCAGCCCCTGGTCTGGGACTGGCCATACCCTGGTCACTGACGCTCCTGTGGCAAACTGAGTCATGCACACACCTGGGTGTCCTCTCAAGGGTGGACACAGCCTGTGTGCACACGTTTTGCTAGACCCTGCAAAGGGGTGTGTTCACCACCTGAACTGCATCATCTCAGGCCACAGCTGGGAGGACATAGCTGACACTCCTATGGACCTCAAATGCAATTTTCAACAGGACCTTCACTTGGCAAGGCTCTCAGTTGTTCTGCTGTTGCTTGAAGTGATCAAAATCCCCACCCTTTACTGAACCCATCAATCAACTCAGAAAAGCCACTCCAAGGTACATGGCTGGGATTGGACCTTGGTGGCTGGAAATAACATGAGCCAACAAAGGCTAGTAGTGAGGGGGATGAAACTCCTCCATTATTTCAGTGCTCAGCTGTCCAAAGATTTTTGTGCTCTACGTTTAATTGAACAAACAGCTTTTACACATGTTCAAAATCATTATACAAAAACAACAGATTAGCAAATACCAAAGCAGTGATGTAACTTGAGACCTGGGACAGACAGATCCATGATTCCATCATGGCTGTGTCTGAGAGATTCTGTGCACAGACATGTAATACAAGATAGAATTAAAAACATCCCTCCCTAGCCAAGGTGAGGAATCGCCACCTGTTTTCACAACATTTTCAGATATGTAGTGGAATCTGAAAGAAGTGAGTACCTCCTAACTGCAGACTCAGCAATGAGGAGTGCCCTCCATCCTAAAAATACATTTAAGTCATCTGTTACAAGGAGAAAATAGAGAAGAAAGTTCTTTACACCTAAATACAGATCACGTGATGTGCAGGGACTATCCCAAGACAATTGTCTCTAAGTGCAGGTGACTGCATGCCTCAGATGAAGTGGAAATGCTGACCTGCAGCTTCCCCAGGCAACCCATCACCTGCAAACGTGCACTGCCAGCCTCCTCCACCCCTGCCTTCTCAATGCACCCTACAGACAATTCCAGCTGTATTGGATACCATGAGGATTAAAGTCATGCTGAGAGGATGTAAACAGCAAGGTAACTCTTTCAAGAGACACAAAGTGCATGAGAGGATAATCTACGTGCATCTTAGTGATGATTCTATTTATTCCTGTAACCTTCCAGCATGAGGCAGATCACCTGCGAGAGGCAGTTTCCAAAGGCATTTGAAGCACAGGGCACTCTATTAGTTCAGACAACCGAAGCTGCACCTGTAACAGAATTCTCAGCTTGGCTGGGATAAAACCTCACTGGAAGGTATGGGTCACTATAGTGACTGTGCTTGCTCCCCGAAGTAAGTGAAAATAGCTCTAATTTCAACACAGGAAGAGAAACCCTGGCAGGTAAGTGCTCTAGGAAGGAAATTACTCTTTGTCCCTGTACCATCACCTGGCACTGGCAGGGGTTGCTCTCCTTCACAGGATTCTTTCTGAGGGCAGCTTGTGATGTCCAAAAATTGATTCTCAGAGTCTTGAAGGCACTTGGTAATTTGAACTATTAATTAGCTTGTTTATGTGAAGATGTTTTGCCTTCAAAGTACTCGAGCATTCTCTCTCTCCCTCCCAGTTTTGAACACCCTCATGAACAGCTACTGTTGGCCCACAGGAAGTAGGATAAAGCCTCCTAGCAATGGGGAATTCTATCAATAATTGATTAGAAGTGGGACCTCTGCAGAGGTCAGCTTTCTTCAGCAGCTGAACACCACCCCCCCGAGGGCATGGTTAGGCCAGCAGAGCTCCTTTCATTAATTCCTCCACACATGGATGTCCACCCTTGCTTTGTCTTCCTACTCACACACAGAAACAGCATATTAATTTCAATGTCTGTATTAGAACAAACAAAAACTGAAGGTTAATTTTAAATTAGAAAATGAGCCCATTTACTGCATGGAGAAACTTGAATGGGAATTTTCAAACATCAGAGAGTTAAATATCCAAATCCCATTAAGAGTCAGTGTAGATGGGGCGTCACCCTTTTCAAAACCCCTCTAAATTTTTGAAGTATAACACCACTGATTAAGTTAAAATTCTTTAAGAAAAGATTGCAAGAAAACATTATCCCTTACTGGAGAAGGAAAAAAAAAAGAAAGTATTAACCAGCAAACATCCTCAAAATCCTGTATCCTGTGTACTCCCCCTAGTCTGGGCTAGGCTCAGCACTGTCCTCTGTCCATCTACCCAGTAATGAAGAAAGATAATTCCTATCTTCTCTCTACCTGTAAGCAATTCCTCTTGCATCTTTAAAAACGTTTAATGTAATCCAATATTTAAAGTCAATTTAGAGATGCTATCATATATAAGTACGATATATCACAAGGAATAACCATAGTAGCAACCTTTCAATTTCCATGGAAACCCTGCTTGGAAAACAAGACACAAATCCTGGAGATACAAATCCCTTAAACCTGTATAGATTCACACTCGGAAGATGCAGTCTACAAACAGGAAAAGGGACTGCAGGATAAAGCACCAGAATTGGAAAAGGTTTATCACACAGAACTGTTGGTAATCCTGGTGCACAGAACCCCTCATAGAGCCAGCCTGTACAGCATCACTGACAACTGATCCCTCCCTGCATCCTTTGCTACATCCTTCCCTGCATCCCCGAGCATCCCTCCTTGAGCATCCCACCCTGAGCATCCCACTGCATCCCTCCCTGCATCCCTGAGCATCCCTCCCTGAGCATTCCACACTATCCCTCCCTGCAGGGGTGCCACGCTGACAGCATCCCCCAAAACATCACCACAGCAGAGATGGAAGTACCTTGGAGACTGACATCTTCCCGTGTTAAGATTTTAAAGTGTTAAAAACATACTGAAGTTATCAACAACAAAATGAAAATCCACACTTTTCAGCCAGACCTTGTGGCCTGGGGTGGCAGTGCAGCAAGGAGGTCTACATAGCTGTTACCATAAAAAAAAAAAAAAAAAATCCAAACAGAACCAACCTGCACAACAAAGCACAGAAGACGAAAACAAAAAAAAGGGCAAAATTGGGTGGGAGTTAAGAGAAAGTCTCTGATCTCTTCCAGGTCATTCCCTACCAGAGTAAAGTACAGGGCAAAAGCTGAGGCTTTAGAAAAAAGCATTAAACCTCAGGCAGGACGTAACACGTGGCAACTGATTTATTGATTCTTTCCTCAAAACAGGCATCAAAACCTATTTCAAGGGTAACTTCCTATGGCTGAGAAATGCCCTGAATGCAACACCACATTAACCTGCCTGACAGACTTACATAGTTTAAGACCTTTCCCAGAACCCTGAAAAAAACCAAAACCTACCCAAAAAATTCCCCCAAACCAACCAAAGGAGAGATGCCTACTTCGTGGACAGTCTCTGTACATCTTGAGCAGAATCTGGTAACCTGTTCCTTTTCTCCTTCTTTTTCCTGTTACCTTTTAACTGATGCATGACTGCTTCTATGTTAATAATGTATTATCAATTTCTTCCTGATTAATATTGAGTCAATTAGTTTACTCCTAATTGCTGGTGCAATTACAAGAATTTCAGTAATTCTTCCACATATTCATCTGGTGTTTGACACATATCACATTAAATGAGGAATGGCACATCCAGCTGAACTTCCAAAACTAAAACAGACAAGGAAAAAAAAAATTCCAATCCCCTGTGTTAGAATGTGACTGGGCTACAAATTAAATGGTCTGAAACCTCACAGATTAAGAAACACACTCTGTGTCGGCTTGGCTTTAAGTCTGAAAGCAGAAGTTTTACCTTTGACTACACTACTTTATCAGAAAGGCCGTGAAAAACACTTGGGTTTTATTCTAATATAGAGAAAAGTGAAGTGGAATCAGGGAAATACACTGGGGAACAGGTGGAACACAGATAAAAAACCAATTTATTCTCTTTCAAGTGGGCACAAAACAAAATGTCTCTCCCAATGAATGCATCACATTTCTTAGCATTTTCTGTAGAAATCATCCTTTTGCACTGACAGTCTAGGAAAAGCAGAGGAAAGCAGATATTCAGCTAAACAGACTTACGTTTGTATGATTAGAATTTAAGAAAGTGTGAACCCAAGTGAAGTACTCCAGCTACAAAACACAGAGGAAGACAAAAATAATCTTCAAATGTTCAGTGATGTTGCAATGCTCCTTCCGTAACATAAATGAGATTCTGTGTATCTCTACCACCAGAAATGCTCACCCCATCAACCAGTCCATTACTTTCAACACAGGGTGGGGTGAAGCATTTTGAATTCCCATCTCCAGTTACTTCTGGGAAGAGGATACAAATTGTTTGCTGATGTGCCTAGCACTGACCTGCATCAAGATGTGATTTTCATTTGTTTCTGTCGTGACACAGTGGAAAGTAAGAACACAACACTTTCATAGGGTGAAGCAATCCCAGGTGAGCAGTACTTCAGGTTCTTGATTAAAAGTTACTTCTGGAATGCACACTGGCATCACAGAACTGGAATTTCAGGAAATTCTAGCTCAGGAACCTGATTGCTGTGAAGTTTGTAAGCAGATATGATAGTCCATCTCAAGTACCACCAGTAACACAAAACTTAAACTAATTAAAGTAATTATTAAAGAAAAAGGGGGGAAAACAGGGGGATAAACCTTACCAATATTAGAATATAATATACAGAGTTTTGACTCTACTGATAATTTTTACAAATTACTCAGCAATCTCTCAAAAATGAGACAGTGAAATAAACTGTCATTACTCATTCTTGAAAGGACACCAAGTTAGGAGGAAGTATGTTAAAGACTGATAGCACAGGAAGGAGATTAGGCATAGAATATATGCTGACCAAAATTTTCAGTCTCTAATATTGTGAGTATATACAACAGAGCTTCACAGCAGCAAGTGTGACACGATTTTCAGAGCTGACAACTTTCATTTTAGGGGAAACATCCCTTGGCCACCACCCAGCAGCATAAATTTGGCTGAGATGTCCATTCAGGCAGGTAAGCTAGGTACCTGGATCTTAATCAAGACAGACACATTATAACTTTTACCCTTTGAAGATTCAAAGATTACAAAACAAATACCATAGTTTACCAGAAAACTGTAATCAAAACCTAGCAATGAACCTAGCACACCTTCAAAATGAAAAAAGGAAACTTCAGGTATAAATTCTCAAGTTCTAAATGAAAAATTAAATTATACTTTGATACACACACCCCCCGCCACAGTAGCATTTCCAGTTTTGAGAAATTACCTGGTAAAAATTCCATCCACAACACCAATTGTGGCCTCTTCTGCAGGAACGAAAGAGCCAATCTGTGCCATGACTGTGATCAGTGCCACTTGCTTGATGTAGGAGCTCTTCCCTCCCATGTTGGGCCCAGTTATTATCATGACCCTTTCACCATCTCCCTGGAAACACAAAACAGTGGTGAGGTATGTTGCCCTCTACATGGTGCTTCTACCAGAAAGCCTGGTGTGCGCCTGTGCTTAGAAGGATACAGGACAAGTCTGCAGGATTCAATGTTCTATTTCTAGGTGAACAGCTTTCCTTCATCTTTGGAGTTCATCACATTCACTTTTCCAGATATTATCAAGTCCCAGATGCACCAAAATCAACTTTGATTACTCTTGAGCAAAATGGACACAGTGAGGGGGAACCTTGCTGTCCTCCATCAAGGAGCCAAGAAAGAATCGAGGAACTTGGTCACCAGCACAGGAAGCAGTGAGGGATGCTGAGGGATGCAGGGCTGGATGCAGCCAGGCCAGAGGAGGCTCCAGGATGAGCAGAGGATGCAGCAGCTCTGCTGGGAGGAAAGGCTGCCACAGCTGCCATTGCTCCCCTGCAGAGGAGAAGCTTTGGGGTGACCTCACTGTGGCCTTGCAGGGCCTGGAGGAGCTGCAGCAAAGATGGAGAGAGACAATGGACAAGGGCTGGAGGGACAGGAGCCAGGGAATGGCTGCCAGTGCCAGAGGGCAGGGATGGGTGGGATATTGGGCAGGAATTGTTCCCTGGGAGGGTGGGCAGGCCCTGGCACAGGGTGCCCAGAGCAGCTGTGGCTGCCCCTGGATCCCTGGCAGTGCCCAAGGCCAGGCTGGACACTGGGGCTGGGAGCAGCCTGGGACAGTGGGAGCTGTCCCTGCCTGTGGCAGGGCTGGGATGGGATGAGCTTTATGGTTCCTTCCAACCCAAACCAGTCTGGGATTCTGTGCAGTTTCTCTGGAGAAAGGGAGAAAGTTGAGAGCTTCCAGCACAGCCAGCACTGCCCTAATTTAGTTGTGATCTAGATTCCTCTCCAGTTTGGGTTCTCGTTGTCAAATGGGAAGAGCTGGTAGGCAAAGACCTGACCTAGATTTTACATTCATAACTGCCTGTCTTGGTATGATGCAAGGACATTCAGAGTGGCTGCAACAGGGCATCAAGACATTCCTGAGTGTGGCAATGCTTGACTGCAACACAGATACTGTGAGCAGACCACACTCAGTCTCCGTCAGTGTCCCTCATCATTAAAACCAGATCCAAGAAAATGAAATCAGATGCAAGAACTCATCTCAGCTGTAAGACTCCCCATGGTACTGCTATGTGTCTACAGCTCCAGAATAAAATTGTCTTCCTCTAGTGCAAGACAATTGCTGACACAAAATTAAAACTTGTCAATGAACCTCTAAAGCTTTTTCACAGCCTGAATCGAGACTAAGAGCTTAAGTTATGCAAGGACATCACACAGCCAGACTTTTCCACGGGTTGCATCTGATGAAGTGCACCAACTGGTGATCTGAACAGAAGCCAGCACTCTCCACTGCCCCATGGGAAGGCAAAGGAGACAGGACAAGCTGTGCATAATAGACATTAGTCACACTACGTGGGGAACTTGGCACATGAGCTGTGGTAACAGCTACCAACAAATCTCCGTGCAGCAAGTCTCAAAATCCTCACAGACTTGGGTTTCAGACTGGGCTTTCATTCTGTTTACAGGGACACACAAAAGACGAACAGGACTGTCACTTATGTTATAATTCAGGAAACAGAGAAGATACAGGACATCAGTATTTACTACATGTAAAAAGCTGATCAGCTTTTGCAAAAAAAACTCATCCATACGGAAGTCATAATACAGTCAAAACGTAGAAAATGCCATTATTGGGAATATAGGATGGATGTAATAAAGTGCGCATGACTATATGAGAACAAAATTTGTAACGTTCTCATCTCCAAAGTGTAATTCAGTACTGCTACTAAGACTTTATCAGGGCTCAACACAACACAATTCATAGACACTCAAAACCAGAATGAGTTCGCAAGTTCATCTGTTAGAATCCACGAACTTTTTGCATGTGTTTGGTGTCTGTCCAGGCTCCCCCCAGCCATGCTGTGGGACTGATGGCTGCTTTGCAATGTTCTGGTTTTCAGAAAGAACATCTGCTGTAACATCAGACCAGAGAACCCCTCTGTCCTTACAGCTGATGCAGCCACAAGCCAACACGTTACTGGAATTCACAGCGGCAGGTAGAAGTTCTAAAACAACCCACAAATGTTTGGGGAGAGAAGGAATGGAAAAATAAGCTGTTTATTTCAAGGCACTGAAAAAAAGCTTTTCCTCAGGTTAGTTAGATATCTCACAACATTCCAGCTGAAAACATGGCAGGAGATGTATCTTCCTGCTGATTCAAACACTGAAAGTTGAAACAGTCAGTTGAAAACTGGAGATGCTTTAATAAACTGGCTCCCACTCACGTCTCTCAAGAAACAGAGAACTCAAGGAACTGTAAAAGCAAAAGTGATTCTGCCACGATCACTTGGTTTTGTAATAGTCATTATTTAGAAAGCCAGCATAAGAATGGGACAAAAGAGGGAAAAGTGCATGATGATTCCTGAATGAAATGCTGAATTTTTTTGGAAGTGCCATCTGTCGCTTGTTTGGAGTTGACAAATAATTTTGGAAACATTCTCTGATGTATTACAAAATATCTGTATCATTGTTCAGTATAGAACAGCACTTAAAAATGCTCCCCAAGAAATACATGCAAATTTGAATGCTGTTTCTACAGCAGTGTCCCACTCTGGCAGCTGCTTCATACCCTTCCTATATTTACTGTATAAAGAGGCAGAGACACCTCAAAGATAAGTTGTGAGCACATCTTTTATATTCATGAAGAACAGATATTTAATATTTATAAATATATGTGGAGAGATAAATATTTAATGAAAAACTTCCAACAGGCATGTAATTTAAAAGACAGATTTTAGTTTATCAGGAAAAAAGGTTGTACGACACTAGTATTTCCATAAAGAAAAGAAACTGCATAGTAGAGAAATACATTAAAAAATACAAGCAATCTTAATCTGAAAAACTGAACCTGTAACATGTATTTTTCATATTAAAAAATTCCAAAAGTCAGATAGCGTTTTGACAAAATGCTGACTCCCAATGACGACACTGTTAAAAAACCTGCAATTATTCACTTGTTTTGTGAAAATAACCATTTGAAACACGTATTTTCCTAATTTTGAGATTACCTTTCCTTTCTTTACACCTTGTGACTGAACAGGGCTGTAAAGAGAGCACCTGGCTGCAAGGAACCAGCAGAGGGACAGAACAGATGTGGTGACATCTAGCAACACCTCTCTGAAATGCAGCCCAGCAGGCTGCATGATTAAATCACCTATTTCAACTCCCCGGCCAAGAAGAACTCCTCAGCCTCCTTGCCCTGAATGATTCTGAAGCTCAGTCAGTTTCTTGGTACTCACTGAAAGGCTGGTGGTGTTTGGAACATATTGATCCTGTTCTCCCAGCAGAATATCGATCACAGGGTGCCTCCCATTTTTTATGATTATTTCATGCCGATTGTCTTGAACAGTCGGTCTGCCAAAAAGGAAAGGTATTCATCTCAGTGTTCTTTGTGACTGATTGTGTAAAGGTACTGTAACTAAAGCCTGCAGGACAGTCACCAATTATGTAGGTTTTCGTGGAAAAAGAAAATATAAAAATTAATTACTGCCATCGAGTATTTCTAAACAAAGTACTTTCTAAGGAATATTTTTTCTGAGAAAAAGAGATTACTGGAATAAAGCCAGAAGATTTTAAGACTGGAAATTAACTAACACTTTGGGTGGACTTCAAAGGGAAGATGTGGGGAGCAATATTTTTCTTGGGTTGAAAAATGATAATGCAATTTAAAAGGAAAATGGAAATCAAATAAATGGCATCCTACAAACACAAAGCACTGGGGAAAGAGGTACAAACTGATAATGGTGGGGGGGTTTAGCACAAAGATATTTCCAACAGTTGTGCAGCTGAGATGAAACCAATACATAGACAGTCTTGGGCCTTGCACCACCTCTTCAGCAGCACTCCTGAAACTTAAACTCACCTCAAGTCTGCAGAGTGGGCACTCAAACATCAGGTGGTGATCTCTGGACTGCCCACACCATCACCTCTACGTCTCCACTTCGCTGCCTGAGAGCCCTGGTGAATTGTCTGTGCACAGGAGGAGCCTCCCAGCACACGGCAAGGGGGCTCACCTCCCTCCAACACCTGCTCCTGACCCGACTCGTTTACCTGCCTCAGGCAGGGCCCTGCGAAACAATCCTCACAGGGCAAAAAACATTCCTCCAACATAACGTTAAAGTCCAGTCTTTCCTTCAGCAGCTCTCCAAAATTAATTATTGACACCTTCCCTGCAGCTGAGGTTTCAGTGAGAAGTCTCCTTCCTGCTAGTTTATAAGCTCTAAGCCGCTCTAAAATTCACTGAATTATTTATATTCTGCACAGTGAATTAATCAGATTTCGGTTTGTTTTCTCATCTGAGTATACAGAAATAAGTGAGCAATTATTTTCAAAGAGATTTTGATAGAGGCACACAAGAGTCCAGAAGTGATCAATATTATCTTTAATGATGTGTCAAAGCAGAAGTATTTGCAAGTGGATTTCTCTTCATGCCCCTATCTGTGTGTGGGTCCTGGGCAGAGGCAGCAGCTCAGCTCATCAGCTCTCACACGTGAGCCCAGGTGAGGCATCACCACTGCTCTGCAAGCTGGAGCTCATATTTACCTATTAATTACCTGAGATACACCCTTCAAACATACCTCAGACACCTTGGACTCCTAGGTATTACAAAGATATCATAAGCTCAGACCTTGCTGAGAATAAAAGACAGTAATTAAAAAAAAAAAAAAAAAAGACAGAAAAAAGTCCATGCAAAGTCCAACATTTCTTTACGTGTAAGTAAGATATCATCTATTAGACTCAGGCCAAACAACAAACATTAAGATGTCAAATTTGAACTGCAATGTTTACGGATTTGCATTAAGTCCAGAAGTGTTGCTCTGCAAAATCAGATTAAGTTAAAACTACTGTAAACAATTTTAATAGTGCTTTTTATCATGGCACACATATTAAAACCTAATTTATTTTAAATACCCACTTATTATTCTGTATAAAATCCTATGTAAAAATTAAAAATTAGAAATTGATTACCTGCAGTAGTCTCCTTGTTTGGCCACCTGGGCCAATGAGAACAGGCAGTCCACAGTTGCTAGGTGACAAATGGCTTTAGACACGGGGTGATAATGTTCACTGAAATGGCTGCATCAAAACAGGGAGAAGTTACACAAAAACAGGCAAAGAAATAATTCCGCATAAATACAAAAGGATTGCCAAAACGCACCCCATGCAAGCTCCTCATAGGGCTCCTGTGCTCTTCAAATCACTCTGAATCCAAATCTCCCAGCAGTGTGTAAGATACAACATGAGGACCTTAACCGAGGTGGAGTTCACCTCCCATTCTAACAGTGAATTATTTTTTAAGCACAGAAAATCAGGCAAAACTAAATTCATTAGATAGCTCATAAAGGGTCAGCAGTTGATCCCTGCTGCCTAAATGAGGTGTACAAATATGCCACCATTTATCAGAATTGATACAGAATATCAGCAGCTGAATCCCAGCTGTTGATTCAACCTCAACTATAAGTTACAGTCAAAAAAGAACTAAACTAAGAGTGTCTGAACACAGGAGCTGTCTAAAATTTCAAAGAATTATGGTATCTACAACAGAAAATTCAAGAATTCATTTTCAGTTTACGGTGCTGCCTCACCAGTTCAATAAGGATGTTACCAGGAGAACCAAGTTTTCAGTGGAGCTCGTTCTCCTAGTACTCCGGAATTTCTTTTTTCCTCTCTCCTACTCTCAAAGCTACAATACTGAATATAAAACCAGCAGGGGAGCAAAATTTAATAAACAAAATGAACGGAGGGGTGGGAAAGAAGAGCACTTTCCTACACACAGGTCTTTCCTTTTTGTCTGTTGCTCTCCTACATCACTACTGAGAACAGACAAGTGAACATGGAGAGAACTGTTTTATAGTACTGCAAAGGAAACACAATTGGAGAAGTGTGAATTGGAATGCTCTTCCATTTTCCACTCAATTTTCAGAACTTCTGGGCTCCTAATGGGAAGCAAATCCAGTGAGACAATTTGAGCAGGGACTTGTTAAGTTCTTGCAAACTATCACTGCACGACAAGAGGAACAATTTCAGTGGTTCTGTAATTCATGGAAGTAAAAAATAACAGATAATCAGGCACCTGAAAAACTAAAGGCATTCCAAAGTTCAGGAAGTATTTTTCAAACTCCAGTTTTAAAGATCCTTTGGCTAAACAGGCAAATAACCCCACTGAAAACTCTGATCTCAGACAAACACATGTGCCAGATGCGAGGGACAATAAAACTCCTACTTTCAAGCAAACTCTCACAGTCAGGGTAGCATACAAAATATAAAAAATAATAAAACTACTACATAATATTAACAAATAATGTAATATAACCAATAAAACCAACTAGATTCAGTTTCAGTCAGAGTCAGCTGTACTTTCAGATTCCTAATGCTGTGATATTATTTCTCAAACTTTGTGAGACACCTTATATACTTAATGGTGTATTTTCATCAGAATTTTAAAATGTAGAGACACCACTGCTGGTCTCAGGACTCGGGCTCAAAGGTCTTGCTCTCAAATGCTTTAAAACGAAGAAGAGCATTTTAACTGACTACTTGTGAAGTTGCTTGCACAATTACATTGTGGACAATGTAATTATTAACATCCTTGTTTATAAGAGAAGCGTTTTCCTGTTTGTGTTCTTGCATCAGAGCAGAACTCAGAGGTGGAAGCAGGCTCTGCTGGGTGAACTCACTCCAAGAAGCGCAGCCACTCGGCGCTGCAGTCAAGGACGAGCTGCTCCCGGAGCTGGTGCAGGACTCTGTAATTTTCTATAATGAAAGGCGAGTGGAAGCGGCTGACGGCTTTCGTGCTGCAACGGGGAGAGAGGGCTCGTTGGAAATCAAGGTTACCAAGCAATCAGCTGCACCATCCACATGCAAAATTGGACTCATTTTCTTAATCTCTGTGAGCCCCGACAATGGTGCTTTCAAAAAAAGTTCTTCCATTGTGATAGTGAGGCCCATTGATGCCAGTGACCTCTATTGTGGATGAAGTGGTCACTCAGGCACCACTGCCCACTCAGAAGGCTCTGAAATGCTGTGCACAGCGTGGCCTCATCACCCAAGTTTACATATTTCACAAAACTGCTCAGCAATAGCTGCCCAAGTGCATGACTCTCCTGTGACTGGTTGATGTACAACAAACTAGACAAAAACAAATTCACTGTGAAGAGGAAAACTTCATGATGAGCCTGGAATAAACACAGTAAATACAGATTGTCTTGCTAGTTTTCACTTGAAGTACTTGCTATTTTTTTATGTATTTTCATTAAGGACTCAATTTGGCATATCCAGGCATTCTTTTACAGAATCCAGATTAGCTGCAATTTGTTCACCATGGTAATTCGGTCAGATCTGTGTACTTCTGAGTATTAAAAGAAGTTTAATTAAAAGATAATTGAGTGTTAATTCTTGCATAAGTGAATAGAGCATCACATCACAGTTGAACTTGGTGAGATATATGTGCTCACGCATTACACACTGGGGCTTGTAGAGAATTCAGCATTTACATGGACATTGTATCTTTCAGGTATTCAACCCATTCAAATCATAAATCAAGTCACTGAAAAGAAAAAAAGCCAACTACATCATTCAGTCCATCTCTGTTTCACCTGCTGGAAAATTATCCAAAGTCAAGCTTACATTACACCAAGTACCAAAGCAAGAAAAGCTTGTCTGTATAAGTAAGTGAAATGGTATTTTAAATGCACTGAATTTACTGAGATGTATAAGCAGATGTTTGCACAGCTACTTTAACCCTTCTGAATAAAACAGTAACAATCAAAACTGTATGAAGGATTTGCACGTGCAAGCTACAGGCTCAACTGAATCAAGGCCACAGATCTGACAAGAGTACATCCACCCTGAAGGATTGGGGGAGTAATTCTGTGCTCTGAGGATGTACTGTGTAAAAAGCAAATGTTGTAGGAAATCTATTTTTCTCAGTTTTGTTTTGGTTTTTTTGCTTTTAAGCAATAAATTTACAATTTGGTTGGGTTTTCAGCTAAAAAAAAACCCCAACAAACCAAAAGACATGGGACAATGAGAATGTGTATGTAATTCATTGTAATACTAAAATACCTCTTGTTTTTTCTTCTATATTGGAACAGAACAAACTTCAAAGGTATTTTACATACCTACTAACCATAACCCAGTCAGATGGCACAGACGATTTATGGGAATTCTTGACTTCTATCAAAAACTAAAACAACAGAAATGTAATGTTACACATCATGGGAAGTCAGGAAGACTAGAGAATCAGAATCATCATTTAGCAAGAAACTGCAAGCATCAGGGGAAAACCACATTCAGCCTGAAGAGAACAAGCAGACCCGAAGGGAATGTTCTTTTCTCCCCAAAAAAAGCTGGGGTTATCACATATATAGCCCTCCTGCACCTACAGTACTTTGCTTCAGGTTTGAATGAACTCGGGGTCACACAAGGAGGCACAGGGAAAACCAGCAGCAGTGTCAAGATGCTCAGTGCAGTGAAATTTACGTGACGTGTTTATTTCATATGATTCATGTCAGTTATCTTTGTAACAATAGCCCGAGGTCCTGGATGTCAGAGAGCTGAGGCATTCTCACGTCACAGAATTCAACCGGAAAACGAATTTCCTGCAGAGATTAGGTTAACACAGAACCCGACCACATTTACGGAAAGCCACAAGACCCTGTCTGGCAAAACTTCTCCATTGTAGTTAATAAGATTTAGATGGAAACTTCCAGAGGAGACAGCAATCACCCTCCAGAACAAACAAAAATAGCAATCCTAACACACAAATACAGCAAGGACAGAGTGCACTAATTCCTAATTCACCCAAAACACTTCCAAGGTATTTCTCTGTTGTGAAGGAGCATTTGAATTTTACATCTATCAGGGTGCTACAAGAACATAGGAAGAATATACCATACAGATCTAAGGAAGAAAGAGCTCAAATCAAATAAATTCGTGTTCTAGTCCTGTGTTTTACTCCTCCCGTACAATTAAATTTCCAATACTTCCATTCCACTGGCATCTTTCTTCTCCTCACTGACCATCTCCTCTGACCCCTCCCTGCTGCCACTTTTGGCATCTGTTAAACACTCACAGCAGATGTCATCAAATAAGAGCTGTTCCCAGCCTCTGCAGCCTCTTTCAGCAAGGCACCCAGACCCATCTCTCTGCAGAGGTTTCTGAGCCGTGCCCTGCTACAAAGGCCTCCTCTCTGAAATGTGTGCAGTGACTGCTGGCTCTGAAAACACTTTTCACTACTTCCTCAGATGCTTTCCTCTCTTTGATCAGTTCCTCTTTTCCCTTACTTCACACAGATGGCAGCTATTCACCCAGCAGCCCTGAGAGAAACCTTTCAGATCCTGCTCTTCCCTGCCTCAGACAATGCTCAAACACACTTCTCTGCTTTTCCCTTGGATTTCAGCTTCTGTGCTGACAGCCCACCCGACTCGTGGGCTGCATGTTTCCTGTTCTCAGCTTCACCCTCAACAGGAACATCCACTTCGGGTCTTTATCAAAGGCTGCTGTCTCTAATTCATCCCTTCCCTCATTTTCAGCAGCGCCTATTTGCTCCCTCCTGTGTCTCTTGGATCTTTCTCAGCTTCCTAAGTGCCCCACTAAGTGCTCCAGCCCCTTCCCTCCCTGTCCTCACCCACTGCTCTCTTCTGCTCACAACTCTCATTCTGTTTCCGAACTCCTTTCTTTCCCCAGTTTTCTGCAGAGTTTTTCCCAGCTTCCTACTCTCAGTTCCAGAGGACAACGCTGGGCAGTGCTACCTCACTGTTCCTTTCAGTTCCCTCACAAACGTGGCAGGGTCTGTTGTCTCTGTTTTTCAGCACTGAACCTCTCAGCTCACTGGATCCCATCCTGCCCACACTTGTACAGCATCCACGAACAAAAGTTCCAGTCCAGAACACCATTTCCGAGAACTGGAAGTAAAACAACACTTATCATTCTTTAATACTGCTCCCTCTTCTCTCCCATTTTTCAAATTACAGTCTGACTCAGTACTTAGAAGTCCTTTCACCATTCTTCAAATTAACCAAATGCTGTGCTTCCTGGGTCTCTGAAAGTATTCCAGCACTTAATAGCCATACAATTAACCTTGGAAGTATGTGAGTGTTTTTACGCAGACAGAAAAGCAAAGCATTAGTGAACCAAATTCAACTGCACTAATGTGTCTCTATTATTTAAGTCACTAAAGTGATTGACTTGACAAATAAAGGAGTCACACGGTAAGAAAGCTGTTGTTCAAAGCTGTAGGAAAGATTATAGTCAAATGCCCTCATGAAGCACCACACTCAGTGAATAGAGTTCCGGCTAGGTCCTGCTTTTAAGCTATTTTCTAGGCAAGGATGGGTACAGTCATACATAATAAACCCCACAGTACCTCTTGACCCGAAACTGTAACATACTCTGCAGAAGAGTTCTTAATCTGTTTACGAATATCCGGCAGATGCAATTGGATTTTAGAAAGCACATCCTGGATCTCCTCCTTTTTCTTTCGGATGGCAGGGAAGTCTGTGAGGTCCTTGAACAACTGTGTTTTATCCCCAGTCCTATCCGTAAGAAATGAAAGATAAAATAATGGTAAGAAGAGAGAGATACTCCCCAGTTCTACCAGCTGCATGCTTAATCTGTTATTTTAGTTTGTCTGAACATTAGCTTGATTCCCTTCAAAATACAGATTTTGAGGTGCTTGGTCATAGTACAGCCCATTTGCTGAAAGCTGCAGTACTCATGACATAAAGAGAAAAGCACTTTGTAGACAGAGCACATCAACTGCTGACAACACCTTTACTGCAGTTAAATGTGAAACTTTAGGTAATTTCTGCATAACATGAACACAGATTTTTGACACATTTAGTATTTGGCCAAACTTGGGCACATTTTTATAAGGATTGCATGGAAAAATCCCCCCTCAAGGCCCTCATCAAAGCAGAATGCCATCATTACTTTCCCAGAGCAGCTTCCTTCTTTTGTCCCGAAAAGATTAACCAGAGTACTTTTTAAGTACATGCAAAACAATGCTCTTTTCTAATTTCAATGCCAGAAAAAATGACAGAACTGTTTTGGCAGCATTAGCTCAGCTCAGGATTGAAACCTGAAACAAGCAATGCCATTCCAATAGTTAAAACTGGGAAGCTGAACTAGCAATTAAAAATACGGCTGTCAACAAAAATAACAAAAATTTAACTTACCCTAATAAGTATCAGGCAAACAATAACAAGCAGTTTGATCAGCCCTAAGTTAATTGCAATATAACTTTGCATTTTAGAGCCAATACAGAACTCTGCAAGTTAATTACATAATTACCTAGAAAACTAATATGTGGAGAGCAAGTAATTAGCGAACTGAAAGTATTATAACATGGAAGTAATAAAAAAATCTAATATTCTACTTACTCCACTACCCCTTTGCCTGCAAATGGAACTACAGCTGGAGCCAGTGGCAAGGCAGGTAACACAGAGCTGTGCTTTGGCCTGGCACTCCATCGTCGTTGGTATTACATAAGTGACAGTAAAGATGCCACTTTAAAGTACAATACTAATTTTTAGAAACGATTTTGTGCTAATTAGACTAGTTTCCATGGGAATGCAAGGAAAAAAAAAAGATCACTAGTAGCCAGCAGCTGATTGTGAAGACTGTCACTGCTATGTGATGCCTACAAAAAATTTTAACGTTGACAGTTTCAAATACAAAAACCCCAAAATCTCAAATTCTCTGTAAAAAAAAAAACAAACAAAAAAACCCTGGAGCAAAGGGATGCTTCTGAGAACAATTACAGGATTTTATCCACACGTCATAACAACATTACCATGTGATGCAGTCTATGCACAAGTGTGTGTGTGCATGGATGGAACGTGAGTACAAGCCACGATTTTGATGAAAGAAATGGGAGTAAAAACAATACTACCACATACATCTGAGATATATAAAGGCCAAAAAGTAAAAAAAGTAAATTGGGCTAATCATTCTCAATAAATGTAATACAATATACCCATTCTGCAGATCAATTATATCTTGTATACTATTCTAGCCATCGTTAGTATGGAGACAGAAGAAAACACCCCATGTTTTTAACCTACCTACAGCAAATCTGGTATAATTTACATACAGTCTGTTTTGGCATAAACTGTCACAACTACAACTGGCCACCAGGCATCAGCAGAAATCTCATAATTCCACCTTTCCAATGGGCAGAGGAAACCCTTCTGCCCCTCTCAACTCCTAAATTTATACACCTTGGATCAATCTCTAAATCAGAAGCAAATAAAAGTAAGTTCTAGGCTTCGATTCTTAGATTTATTTTTAAATCTCAGTTTGGAAAGATAAAAAATGTTTCATAAATAAAGTGGATGTTTATTTCTAGTCCGTTTTGAATACAAAAGTTAAGACTATGCTGCTCCCATATAACAACACACTAAACTCTGCCACAACCTCAGCAAAGAGTCCAGGGGTAACAGTGGAAGCAGCAGTTCTTCAGAACAAACAGAACACAGCCAATTATTTATTCTCCTATATAATGCGTATTAATTCAAATTTAGCATCTTCCTCCTCTTTTTTTTTTCTTGTGGACCAACAACGGACGTAATTAAGACAAAAAAGGGCAGACAGCTTTGATGAAGTCTCACAGAAATAGTGGAAGGCACATTCCTGACAGCAGAGCTGCCCCTCTGCTGGAGGTCAAGTCTCTCTTCAAAAGGAATAGCTTCTCTTAAAAAAAATAAATTAAAAAGCTGTTAAATAAATTAAAATAATGCAAAACATATTCTCCTGTAAATTCATCACCCAAAACAGGTGAAAAACTTTCAAAAAATCATTCAACCTGAGGCAGATACCCACTAGGCAAAACACTCCCTCATCTAGTTTAACTTAAAAAAAACAATGTAAGCCGTAGATGACAACAACCTCTGCTTTAACTAAAAGGAACTGTACATACATAAATATGACATAAAAAATATAAAACTAAGGTGTATTAAACCAAGATGCATAATTTGCATAACTGAATACATCTACTCAGAAAGCCTGTGAGGCACAGAAGATTCATGTATTTTCTCTACTTACTTGGCTGCTTCTTCATTAAGGATCTTTAAATACTGTTTTACTGGGGAGAGAAGGTCTGGGATTTCCAACAGTGCATTTTTTAAAAGAGGCGATCTCACGTGGGAATGTATGACTGGGACAAAAGCTTGAATTTCCAAGTCCAGACGAGACAGGGTGCTGACTATCAAGAAGAACTCCTGGGTAGAGCACTGAGAAGGGAAGCAATGTCTGAACCATTACAATGCTTTATATTTTCACAAACAGAAAACCTACAGGTTCTTTTGCTTTTTAGCATGTGACAGAATGCAAATAAAATGCATGGACAGTAACAGAGCTGCACCATCTCGCCCCATTCAGGGGGTTAATTAACCACACCAATTGTCACAACCATTGTCCTCAGGAATTTGTCAGGAGCTGATTTCCAGTGCTCCTGTTGCAGGGGGCAGATGTGCATACAAAAGCAGAAAAATGGGCAATAATGTGCAAACAGCTAAAGAGGCAGGTTGGGTGATTTCAGGAGCACCACACCTTGTTCACATGGTCCTGCAGCTCAAGGCTGCTGCCCTGGCAGGACAGGGTTTGAAAGGCAAGGTTGGGCACAGACAGGGAGAGACGGGAACGAGAACACAGGAAGGAGAAAGAAAACAGAAGGAAAGGGAAAACCAGCATCCTGTTTCAAGTGCTTGTAGCTATTGACAGCTTGGGCTCTGTCTGGCTGCTCCCAGGCCTGCGTGAGGAGGGGCAGAGGACAACACACCAGCCCACTCCTCATCCTCCATCCTCTGCTCACCACAGTGCAAGATTCTCCCGCCCCGTTCACACAGGTATCCAGGGCATTCTCTGTGTTCCCTAAAAGAGAACATCCCTCACTGGGGCCAACACACACAGCACTGCCAGAGCCCCATTCATGACACTGACAGAGCAGGAGCACACTGGCTCCCTTCAAGCAGCTTCTCACCAAAAGCACCAGCTCTCAGAGAGAATCTCCTCTCCCTTTCTGAACCACCCGTGTCACCTGTGATGTGGTTCGAGCGCTTTGCTGTCGGGTTCTGGATGCTCCCCAGTGCCAGCACAGCTTTTTACCTTCAGCTCGTTCCCAGGAAGGGCTTTCCAAGCCACCAGCCCTCCCGGGACAATTCCCTCCCGCACACCCCCAGTCCCCCCAGGCGCTGGAGGGGCCGTGCCCACCCACCAAGGAGGCAAGGCTGGCTCTGAAATGCTCTGTGCAGCACCAGGTTTGCGTTCCTGCTGCACCCCAGCTGCACAGCACACGGAAACCTGGTCCTATGGACACCCCACGCCCTCGCTGAATTCAGGCGCATTCCCAGGACATTCCAATTTCAAAAGGTTTGAAAAAAGTTGTCCATAAATAATTACGCTGGTATATTTTCATATTTTACTGATCTGTAGAAACATTCCTCCTTTAGTCTTCTGAAATTCTCCTATCAGTCAACTGACAATGCTGAAAGAAAACCAGTTTATTTTCCTCATCTGAGGATTCAAGGAAGGCAGTAGCATATACAATATTCTTTGTCTGTTCTGACATTTTTTCATCTCTTCTACCACAGCAATCTAGAATTTAATTTCTGGACAGGACTGTGTGGTGACCAGTAGAACACTGCTCACAGAAGAGGCAGGCTACAGTGAATCACTATTTCATAGAACACATCTACATTTTTATTTTGTCATCCTTTGTCTTTCAATTTCTCCCCAAAAGTAAATTTTTCTTTCTCTTCCTTCCCACACTCAAATGCAAGAACTAAGGCAATTCTCCCATCTGTTACACTGTAGTTATTCCCAAGGAATGTCTGTACCCAAACACAGAATCAAGTATTAGCCAAAATGCAATTTAACCATGGTTAGGAATTCAGGAGAGCCACAGACACTGCACTCTGAATGTTTCTAGAAAACCTAAGCTCATCTATTTTACAGAACCACAGAGTTAGGGATAGAGGAGACCCATTAGGAGGTTTCCCTGCAAATGCTCCAATTTCTCTGTGTCAGTTTTCTTTTTTGTCTGCTCTCAGGCCCATGTATTCCAAGGCACTGTGTGCTTACCACTGATCCATAATGCAACAACTATCATCATGTAAAAGTGATGTCAGACAGCACAATTTTCCTTTCCATTGAATTAATACAAATATCTTTAGTGTTACTCTTTTGTATTACACTAACTGAACTGTTTCTTTGCTGTTAACACCCTTCAAATACCTCTAAGCCTTCTGCTCTCCTTTAATCATCAATTTAACAAAAAAAATGGTCTTTCAGTCTTGCTTCATAAACGATCCATTATTCTGTCTCATGAAAACTCTGGGCTTCCTCTACACCTGCTGCAATTTATCATCATCTTTCTGATAATCTGGGACTTACTGCTTCTATCTTGCAAAAATTCTGACAACGAAATAAAACAAAGTAATAAAGGAGTAAATATGTCAGTGGTGTTTGAAGTCAAAGCACAGAGGAAAGGCCTGAAACTGTAAACGAATTATAAATCCAGGCTTGGACTCAAAGTTAAATAAAACACTTTCTGACTGATTGCATCATCATCATCATCATCATCATCATCATCATCCATGCCGATGAGGGACAAAATCCTGCCAGACTTCCCTGGACCCCAGAGTGTGCATAGGAGGTCCCTGGAGGCAGCAGGGTGATTCACAGGGACAGTGCCCAGCACAGGGGAACAAGCAAATATCCACCCTAAGAAACACATCGGTTCCACAGGGGTGTTCTTTGGGGTTTAATTGTTCTTTTTTTAAAAAGGGAAATAAATAGGGCCCTGATCAGGGCACGATCTGTGGGAGTGTGGGAAAAGGAGATGTTTGTGGGTGCAGGTGAGAACACCTGGCTGAGGTGTTTGCCAACGAGGGTGGTGAGGCTGGAGAAGCTGAGGCTTCACTAAGAGAAGAAAGCTGGATTTCAAGGCATCTAGAACAACTCCTGAAGTTATGAGATTTGTCATAAGATGGTTAATAAACATGCTTAAGTTCCTCACGGCAACTCTGATGGCCTGTAGGACACTGTAAGAGTCACCTAATGAATTAAAACCTGCTGGATTCGGTGGCTACAGACCTTTTGAGAAAGGGAAATTCACCGTGTTTTACTGCAAACAACCTTATTAAACAGAGTGTCCCCAAGCACAGGGGTGAACATAGCCTTTTTGTGCTTATTCAGAGTGTTCCTGTTTCCCCTGGCTCCACTTTAGTAACACTGCAGGACTTTGCATCTAAAATTTAATGTCTCCACTGCAGAAATAATTTACTAAGCAAACAGATAACTTGGAACAGATACATTCAAATAACTCTGAAAACCTGGACTCCATTACAGTGGGACTGATTCCATTCAAAGCCTAGGTAACCTTACAAAAGACAAATACCTGTGTTGTAAATTAGAAGCTTTTAAAATACAGTAAAAATTGTTTATGTAAAATAGGATTAACAGTCTTGCATTCACAGAAGATTCTCACAAGCTTATCCAATGCTACTTCTGAAGTCTACTTTTGAGATGACACCAGTGATAGCCATAACTTCTCTGGCACTGGAGAAATAACCTCAGAGTTGACAGCGATGCCAAACAATACTTTCAACCAGCAGTTTATCAAACTGTCCTGAAACTGGATGCAGGAAAGATCACAGAGATCTAACACCCTCTCAGCAACACTGACAGCAATTCAGCCCTGTTTGCATTACTGAAATTGTTTCCAACAGAGACCCAGCTGACAGCCACTGACCATTTCCTCCAAGTTAAAAGCATTTCAAATAGAAAAACCAATGGGTGTCTAAATGCAGTATATATTTATCACTCCTTTCAAATTGTAATATCGACCTTTATCTCTCTAGCACAGAGAGCAGACTTTGGTTTGGGAAAAATGAGGTACTTAATTTTAAGAGTACTAAGTCCCCTTGTTACGACTTTGTATTAATCAGCTTAATGGGGAACAGTTTGCTCAAATCAGCATTTAGCATGGCAATCCTAAAAGTATCTGTGATGCAGATTCTTTAAAAGATTGAAAGTGTAGTATAAGCAACATGTGCATACTATTATCATAGTAGGAAAAAAAAGTAAAAAATACAAGGTATATGTTAGCTGAAGTCAAAGGATTATCCTATGGGAAAATGTATTTTAAACATTCTATACAAATAGTAACTAATTTCTTGGGCATATGTAACAGGTATTCATTTCACACAAGAAAACACACACCAAAAACCAAAACCATAATGTTTTTCTCTGAATCTTCTGAAAATCACAGCCTCTTCAATGAAATATCAAATGTACCTTCCAGGGAAGGGCACATTTTCAGCATCACCAAGCAATTTTAACACTTGGCACCCAGCTGAGCTGCACCCTTGTCCTCCGAGGAGTCTGACTGTGTCCCAGAAATAGTGAAATATTCACGGAAAAGGGGAAGGCAACTCCCTCGGGGAGGCCATGGGCAGACAGGCAGCAAACACTCCCCTGGCAGCACCTGCCTGCTCTGCTCTGCTCAGGTGAACAGCCTGCATGTGGGCAGGACACCTTCAGAGCCTGATCCAGAACTGAGCAGGTGTTCCCAGCTGCAGCAGCTGCTAAGGAAATGCGAACGAGAGAGAGCCTGCGGTTGAAGTCAGAGGCAGAACAAACTGAAATTATGTTTTACTACATGTGGTGGTAAGGTCTGATTATTGCTCTCCCTCCTTAGGTAAACAGCTCCACTTTAATCTGTTTTGTACATTTAATGGCCAATTGTTATGACGATTCCTTTGGTGACTGTGCTTTAGTCAAAAAATAATGTTTATTGAGGGAAGGGTACAAATAAGATAAACATCAATGGGTTGAGCCTGTATAAATATTTATCTTCTGAAAGACATTGAAAAAACAGCAAGAAACACCAGGTTGGCCCTGTAGGACACATTTCTAAAAGTACTAATGGCACGTTTACTCTGTACTTGTTTTAAAACCTGTTCAAATATCAGTCACTGACCCTGTTTTGCCACACTCCAAGGCAAGGCTGAACAGTCTCCACTTTAACTGAAGGAAAAAAAAGTAAGGCCCTACCTTTCGTATTTCCCTCTGATGCCAGAAGGAAATGTGTGTGGTGCAAATTGTGCTGGGTGATCTGGTGACTCTGCTCAGGCTCAAGGCATGGCTGACCTGGTGCTGGAAAATGCTGAGCAGCACCTCTGCCCCCAAGGCCTGATTCTGCACCAGCCCCAGGCACTACTGAGACAAAGCTCTTCAAAATTCCCTGTCTCTCTGGTTCCTTCTGCAGTCAGCTTCTGAGTGCTACCCAGAAGCCTTCAAGCATTTCATCTGCAGCCACCCTTCTTGCTCCACAGAGGGAGGGAGGCTCCTCTGCAGTGGAGAGCGTTTCTGCCGGGCGAGGTGTCAAGTGCTGGACCTGCACAAACCGAGAACAACAGCCAGTCCTTGTGAAGAAACTCCTCTCTCCATGGCAACTGCAATATTGCTCTTGCCTCCTGAACCACTCCCACAGCCCTTTTCCAGGCTGGGGCAAAATTACAGCTGAACAGTGACCCTCAAGGTAATACCTAATTCCCATCGCAAAAATACTGTTCTAATACCACACTGCTTATACCCGGGGTAAGTCAAACAGGTCTTGGTGGTTTGAGGCAATGGGAGCTTGTGAAGGGCCAGGTTAGCAATTGCCAGCTTGAATTATGCTACCAGATAAGACTTACTAGCAGGCTTTCAAAAAAAAAAAAAAAAAGAGCAATTCAGACCAGGAAAACAGACAATGATGTCCTTTACCACAAAACCATCAGGATGCTTTGCCTTACAGACCATTGTTTTGCCTTCATTTTCTTCTGTCTTCTCTAGAGGTTACTGGTGCACAGGGCTTTCCACAGTAACATTTCTGCAGTGGCTGACCTGAATGTAAAAAACATTCCAAAGAATGTTTGGAATGACTGAGACACCCCAGCCATCTCTGTACACTGCAGGGTCTCCTTGTTCAACACACCTCCTCAAATAATCACTTCACTGAAGTGTAAAGGGCCTGGAGGATGAAACGCTTGTCAAATTCACCTGTTTTTCCTGCAGCTGACACTGAACTAAAAAGCACTTTCCTTCAGTGAAGCCATCAGTGTGTTCCACTCAGTCTTGAATCCCTTAATGGGAATGAAATTGCAGTGAATCTCACTTCAAGCACGTGGGAGATGGACATCTGGAATTAACAGAACTGGAAAGGGTTCTGTAGTGGGAACTGAAATGGCAGCATTCACTAAGGGGGAGGAAAACCCACAAAAAATCCATGAAACCCAGTTACTCCATGTTCTTATTCATCTGCTTTGCTGGGACCTTTCTTCAGGCTCCATATTCACCATCTGTGCTTCAGAATCAGTTTCCCAGTCTGCTTTTGATTCCTTATTGAAAACAGACCCTGTCTCTCAGGGACATTGCCATCTCCTCAGAGTCCTAAAGGTCTTCAGGGATTACTCAGTGCTTCAGGTCCTCTCCACAGTGCTCTGCACAACCCAGGTTCTTACCAAGGGAAGCAAATCCATCACATTAAAAGTGAGTGCTTAGAGCTTTCCCCCCTCATTTACCCTTTTTAGGGATTCTGCTGGAGCATTTCTCCTCTCCTGCAGCTTCCTTCCAACATCTGACTCACTAAACACGTATCTTCATGCTACAGCAGCTGCTGTTCAGACAAACTGCATTGTCACCCCATCTCAAAAACCCCACGAAAATCCAGGGTCTCTGCATGGCTCCACCTAAAAGTGAGCTTAAAGCTGAGAAAAGCAAGCAGTTCTGCAGCAGGGAGGGACATCTGAAGGGGTAAGTACATACAGAAAATAAAACCAAACAAACCAAACCAAAAAAACCCACAGGGCAGCAGCAGAGCAGTGCCAGGATGTTGTGAAATGCAGGTTTATTCCTGGAAACAGTACTATGTGTGAAACCTGAAATTAGTTAAACCATTAAAAAGTGAATTACCTAATTCCTGGGCAGTTGTTTGGACAAAGAAACCCAACAACTGTCTCATGTGAATACAGTACACTTTAGAGGATGGGCAAAGTAGTGCACACTCCCTCTTTCCACAACCTTCCTTATGGCTGGACCTCTGTATCCATCCACTGAAATACACAAGCCTTTCCAAGAGCCAAACACTGCAACACTTCAGGGCTTTACAAATTGTAGAACAACCAGGTTTCAGATTTTCAGAGACAGGAAAACTTTATGCTGTACCATCCAAAGAATTACCACTTTGCTCTCGTTCTACCCATCTATTCCTTTATCTAAAACAAACTGTCAAAACCTCTAAGTAGAACAGTGAAATAAAAGAACATGAAGTGCTCCACAGGTTCTATTGGCACAATCATCTGCATCAACTAAGAACTGTCAGTGTCTCATCACTCATAAGTGATTCTTATTAAAATGTGGACGCAAGGTCCAAACTAGAGAGTTTATAAACAAACCAACATTCATTTGAAAACAGCTAACTACAGCCAAGTAGCTCCACTTGCACGTGTGATTTTAGATAAGCATATGGAATGCAAAGCTTTGGCTCAAAGGTAAATAACAACTCATGGCAAAAGGGCCTATTGCACCATCCCACCTCGCTGACTCCGGACACTGAATTGTGAGTACTACAGATGTTTTCCTGTTACCATTAGCAATCCACAGCATATGTTTTACAGCCCTACCCAGACATTTCTTCTATCAGCATATCGCTGATCACAAAATAAGACTTTACCACATCTGATTTTTATAAACCTACATCCCTTTAATATGTCAGCCTCAGTCTTGCTAAAAGTAGAAAACAATTTTAAACAAACGTGCAAAACCAAAGGAAGTACACCAAGACAGAATGATGCTGCTTACAAAACCATCAATTAGTGTAATGATGGGCTTACCTTCTTGTGGAAAACACTGCAGAGGCCTCTCTCCAAATCTGGCAGCTTACAAAGAAGATTTTGAATCTGACCAAACACGCTGGATTCTGACAATAAAATTTCAGACACAGCATCAAGACGGGCATTTATTTCACTGTAGAAGAAGAAGATCAATAATTAAAACTTGTGTTTCTCTGAGGGGAAGGCATACATCTAGTAAATCTCTTACTTTGGTTTGTTTTGCATTGATTTTTTTTAATCTTTGACTAATGCCACATCCTCGTGAGTAGGTTAGTAAGAGAACTGATGAATGCAGAGAATTTTGGGATTTCATTCAAAATGCAAGCCAGATCCTGGACATGAGCTCATTCTGCCCTGTCCGTGCTCACAACAGCCCAAGACACACTTCAGTGCCCAATTCTGCATGTGTTCCTGGTGGAAGTGACATGAGTAACACTGAATCCTGAGTACTCCATCCCAAATGTACAGAGAAGTGCCTGGAGGATGAGCAGAGGGAGTCTGCAGTTCACATCTGCACTCCATGTACCATACTTTATTCCAGCAGGTTGTAGACACCCCTCACCATTTTGCCCCCGTATGTCTGATCCTGACCAGTGATTGGTAATTACATGGATCAGGATTGTGTTGGGGTTTTTACCGCGTTTCTTTTTGCTAAAACCTGTAACAGTTATCTCCATATTTCAGGACTGAAGTCAAGGAAATGTCCTCATGAAGTGAGGAAACACTTTTTTTATGAGAAGAGGCGATTCCATAGTTCTCAGCAGCTTCCTCACAATCGTATTCTTAAAAGCAAAGGGCTGCAAAAATGGACAACTACCACCAAGTTTCACCCCAGTCTCCTCTGTATCCTTCCAACATATCCATGGACTGGCTGCAGATTGCAGAGGTAATTCCATTTCTGCTTGCTGTGCCACCAAATTGCCTTCCTGCTGCTTTGCAGGGAAGCCCTGAGAGCGGGGGTACATGGGTGCAACCAAAGCCCATCCACCCGTGCAGCAAAGGAGAAATCAGTCCTTTGGTGCAGACACTTCGCATCCCAGACAAGAGTGTGCAAATGCAGCCCAGCCCACATTCTCAGGGACCAGCGACACGCTCAGAGCTCAGCCAGCACAGAGGGATGGGAACTAAGGATGCAATCCAAATGTAAGATTTTTGGAAGATCGCCTGTCTTGCCCATGGCTTTTACTGCAGAGGTTTCAGGCCAGTTGCCAGTGTGGCTGCTCATAAATAGTGTCCATGAGGAAATCAAAGAAATTAGGCACCTCCACAGGTTGCAGACATTACAACAGCCCAGCAGCCAGAGGCCTCTGGCCCTGCAGACAGCTCAATCTAAGTCCTTGCAATTTTATTGCACTTCATGTGAAAGGGGAAATCATGCCTGGGTGTGCTCTCAGATAAACAAAAATCCAACACCTTTCGTGTGCCAGGACTGTTTCAGTGTCATACTTCTTCATGCAAAGCAGTAAAACCATCCCCTGAGCAGCCACAAACAGCCCTGGTGCCCAGAGCAGCCCATCCCCGTGCCCTGGACTCGGGCAGGACACGAGCAGGGGACAGCCTCTGCTGCCTGGGCACCGGGATCCCACTGCCACCCCTGGGCTGGACACGCTCCCTGACAGCACCACAGCACCCACGACGGGCTTTCTTCCCAGCCCTGAGGAGAACAGAAAGGTCAGACTCGGCAGGCTCTGCCTAGCAGGCCTGTTGCAGGTCACAAGAACACCCGATCCACCGCTCCAGCAATGCCCACACACAAATTTTAAGGATCTCCCCCATTCCTGTGGGCAGCCAGGCAACTTGGAAGCAGCTCCCAAGGACAGCGGGGTCATGGGGAGGAACCTGAGCAGGGCTGACACCAGTGACAGAGCCACGAAACACCCTGAGCACACAGCTCCAACACCAGCAAACAGCTACAGGGACGTTCTGAAGGGTCAGTGTCGCCACCCACAATTCCATTTATTGAAGTTTGCTGTACTTGAAACCCTGGAACACTTCTCTTCCACATGAGGGAGTACTGAACTGTTAAATTATAAACATATGTACCTTAGAAAAGATAAAAACCTTTATATTTTTTTTTATAAAAAGCACTGTAAGCAGCAGAACTCTCTTCCAGAGGACTGTAACTTAATTTAAACAGCACTATTACCATGTGGCCAACTGGAAACTGGCAGTAAGATGTAAAATAGATGCAGATATTCAAAAAACTCCTCCCTCCAAGGTTTAATCTGCACTTTAATCATCCTCACATATGGCTGTGTTACTGGAGCTCCCGTAATCTAAACCTAAGCATCCATACAGTTTTTCTGCTTTAATCCCACAAATAAGAAAGGGTCAGGAAAATGGCATTCAGTACCAAATGACCCATTTTTTTCCACCTGTAAAGAAAACCTAGTGGGATTCCTATTTCAAAAGTCAGACAGCACAGCAAAGAATTGTCTAAAACACCATGCCCATGAGGAAGGAAGGGCTGGGACGAGATATCACAAAAACAGATGATGAATTTCAAAGTATGCTTTTAAATTTTAAATATTTAGACTTAAATTAACAAGTATTTTATTGAGTGCCAATATATAAATATATATATTACACTGATCAGTTGCTAAGCCATCTCTAAAGGAATTTGTTCTGCACTGCGCAGCATTTATGATGTACAGTTTGGGGTTGCCAATCCCTGCATGGTCTGGAACAGAATTCCACCACCAGAAAACCTGGGTCTACCATTATGCAAAGAAACTCAGCAGCCAGCTAAACTGGCTACTGCTTCATGCTGCATTTAGGTGCAATATTAGCCTGTTCTTTCTCATCTGTATAAATCATGTCAGCAATCTGAGCTTTATCCAATTTTCCAAGCAATCTTCTGTGGAATAATGTAACATAATTCAGTGGACTAAAAGCAATACTCTTACTCGTGCCATACTCCCCATCTAAGAATAGCATCATTAATACAATACTAAAATCACTTTGCAGTGTATTTAAACATAACGAAATCTAACTGCAGAATTGTTATTGCAGTCATTTAAAAGAACTACTTGAAGCGAAATAATGAGATACTCCCCTGCATTATTCTGCTGCCAAATAGTGAACAATACAGAAAATTAGAAAAGGCGAAGAAGATGTTTGAATCCTGAACTAAAACTTATTTTGACAAAGCAGAAGGCTGCAGACACGAAAGCACTGCACTGAATTAACATCTGAGCAGCCTAAACAGGATTGCTGGTTGCTGGTGTGGTAACAGAGATCTGCTGGTCTCTCCTGCAGCAAAACAAACCTAACATTTTTAGATGTGATAATATATCATTACATTTAAAGCAGAGTGAAACTGATAATGTAACTGCTATATAAGAACTGCAGGACATTTTCTTTCATGTAAGGTATTATTTAAATACAAGGTAAATAAATACAAATTTATCAGAAATCTCTTAACTTATGCTAAATGCACATTGTATGAATTTATTCATCATGCTAGGGACATAACTCAAATGTATACAATTAAAATTAATTTTATTAAACCCATTCTAAGAGAACAGTGATATGCAGAACTGTCAGTCACAGGAATTCAACCCCTTAAAAAACATAATGGAGGATATGAAACAACAAACATTGCTTTCCATGGACTATGGTACCTAAATCAAAGCCGAGCAGCCTCCTAACTGCAGCATTGTAAAGAATGAAAATGTATCATTTAAATTACTCACTTATATATTATGGGGCTTTTCCTGACCTCCCCTCAGACCACGGCTCACGAATGAAGACTTTGGATGAGCTGATTAAGTTAAAGACCATGTTAAATGGTACAGAGTGTCCCCTGCTTTAGACCACTCCCTTTCATGACAGGCAATTAATGCCATCAAAGCCCACAGCCCTGGTAGAATTACCACTGTGCAGTCTGAAAACTCAGGATGTCCTTTTAGAGAACAAGCAGATCAAGTCCTGGCTTAGTGCAGAAGCCTGGGGGGCCAGGGGGATGAAGCCCCCAGCACCGATGGGCGATGGCTGCAGAGCCAGCCAAGGCTGCTGACAGTGCCAGCCAAGGACTGCTGTGGCTGGAGCAGGGCCCTGCAGAGGCAGGGATGCACTTTTCCTGGACAAACACCCGTGTTGTGCCCGTTGGAGACCAGCACAGCACAGCAACGAGGTCAGGAAGCGGCTGGGTCAGGACCACCCGACCCCCCCGAGCCTCCGACCCTTCTCCAGACAGGCCTGGAACTGAGTGCCTCTCCTGACTGCTCCGCACAGAACGCCAGGAGCTTATCTCCAAGGCAGGAGGTGTTATCCTGAACAGGTCCCTGCAGGGAGGGGCCCAGGTGTGCACACCCCAGGGCACGGACACCCCGTCAGCTGCACCGGCACTGGGGCTAGGAACACCACTGTGACCCCTCTCTCCTTTTCTTCCTCTCCCCCTCTCTAATCCACCTCCCTCTCTCTCCCCTCTCTGTCCCTCTGTCCCCACCGCACTGCTGTGTGCTCATCCCACCCAGCACTCACAGACCAATTTCCCTGCCAAGCGTGTAATTTACTAATGAAGCTGTGTGGCCTTCTGTGGACCCTCCAACCTCCCTTTCAGCCATGAGCCCCTGCCCATCCCTTCCCCTCAAGGCTGGGATGCCACCCTTACCTCTGCCTTTTTACCTAAGCGCTGGCTAAGCTAGAAACTGGCTAAGTTATGGGATGAACCCTGCTGTGTTAAATTTTGGTGTGACCGCTGGAATTTTATCCATCAGCACCGACGAAAATGTACAAACAAGGATAATTATATCATAATTAGTGCAGTGAAATTGAAGTGAAACCTAAAAAAATTAAGCATCCTTCTGGATCTGTTCACTTGTTTTTCAAGTAATTTACTCCCAGAACTCCCGATGCTTCATGCCTCTCCAGAGAGGTCCAACGCAAACATGCAGCCAGGAGAGGACAATCTCCCTGCATGGATCTCAAATACTTAACAGCAGTACACAACTACCCTAAACTTTATCTTCACATCTGTTAAAAGAACGTCCAAAATATGCAAATGGTAATCAAACACTTTTGTTTATGTTCATACACAATGTATTTCAGCTATTTGTGCCTAAAACGGGAACAATTAGCTACTTTAGCCAACATGAATGAATGCCTGATTGCTCCATTTAGAAGGAATTAGACACAGCATTCAAAGGGACCAAAACACAGCTAGCAAAAATGAATCAATACATGTGATGATGCTGCAATCTTTTTCTTTCCTACAACAATTTTGAGATCTCAGGCATATGCTGTAACCTGCATTTGTGCTTTTCATACTGGCACTGATTCTATAAAATTGTTATTCTTAGGAGGAAAATTTAGCCCTGCTGTAGGATCAGTGGATTTTATTCACAAATTACTGCTGGGGGAAAAAAAAATTCTAATCCTGCTCTGGATGATGATGGTATCGAATGGGAACCAGTTTAAATCCAAATTAAGATGGATTTCTTCAAGGACATTTAGATACTTTGTTTTACCACCCTGATATTTTATTTATGAGAACAAGGACAAAGTCAAACTTGAAAGAGCTTCCTTTAGGATTATATTTTGTGTAGAGAAGTATAAATAAAGCAGCACTCAATACATTCAAAGTGAGAAAATTTAGAACAAGACATTATTTTATATTACAGAAGACATGTCATTGCCCATCTCACTGTAAAGGGACTCTCCTCTTCCCAGTTCTACAGTATATATCCTCCAAGCAAGTCATGTTGCATTAGCAATGCCAGTTTACACTCTTCCTCTTCCTCAGGATTGATAAGGAACTGTCTGTAGTCCTGAATTGCGCAGCTCTGAATTTGCTACCTTTACAGTCATTCTAAGCTCCTGCAGACAAAGTATATTCAGACTAACAGTAATTATCAATACCATCCTACAAGGCTTCAATATTATAAAAGCATCATCTTGTCCAGAACTGGAAGAAATGGGGGACAAAATATACTGGAATCCCATGAAAAAAAGGGAAATACAGTTTTTGAGAGGTAATTAAAATTTTGGTTTCTCTGAAGCACAAAGCAAAGGCTGACATGTTTTTGGCAACTGTCTAAACAGATACAATTTTTCTCACTTCTTGAGATTTAAACATCAGCTTTAACTAGAAAAAGATCAGGTGAATAGAACTTGGCTACAAATAAATGCAGGCACATCATATGTAACATTAAAAATCTAACAGAGACAAAAGACTATTAAAGAAACAGAATCTAGGCACTTGTGGGTCACTCAGTCTGTTTAAACAATTTCAAACACAAAAACCCTCAAAAACCTGTAGAGAGCACCCCAAGGAGAGAGATTACTGTGCAAACCAGTGTGTTCACATCACATACCCCAAATATTCTACTGCTTCCAGTTTATCTCACACACATCCCTAAGCTTTTAAAATTTTGCATTGGAAATTCTTCTAACTCAAAGGAAGCACTTCTGCAGCAGAGGCCAACAGCAGCCAGGGTCTCTCCCAGTTCCACAGCAATGGCAGCAGAAATCACATATGCTGTTAAAAGACACTCCTCCTCTCCAGACCAGAGAGGGAGGGTGGGGGAATCACCTCCCTTACGCAGTGCTTTCTGCACATACAGAGTTCCCTGCACAGGAAGGGAAGCTGCAGATATTCCCCTGCCTTGGCTATCAGTTGCTCTATATGATGCATCATCCTGAAGTCCGACTTTAAACACCTTGTCACAGCTTTACAGACTGATCTACTATGGAAATAATAAACCTCTATCTAATTGTGCCACTCTCCTCATCTGCCTTTTCCAGTTTTGAACTCCTTGTTCAACTCCAGCCAACCTTGACAAGGTTGCGTGTTTGATGGATCAAGAAAACCAATTTCCTAGGAATTGTGCAACAATCAAAGCTGAGCACGGCACAGACACAAATTAATGCCTAACCAGGGAAAGGATGCAGTACTTATTTGTCTGTTTGTACTGCAGATGGGCAATCAGCACTCCTGACACCTGGGGAAGGGAATTGCAAAGAAAAGGCTGGAAGGGAGGGAGGGAGTAACCATGGATAATACAGAGACAGGAAAGAACACATTCTGCAGAGGTGAGGTTTCAGATCGTTCATGTGCAGGGCAGTCTCTATACAGGACACCATCCAAAATATACAGCAAAACAAGAGATTAAAACCAGAGCCAGGTTTGCTCAGCCAGGCCCGAGTGAACCTGATCTTTCTCCTCATGTAGCTACTGAAAAAGCAGTGACTTTCACATCAGCCTAAAGGGTTCTGAGATCTATTTCGCATTTGGAAAGAAATTATTCGTTAACTGTTGCACACAAAGACCACACTGTGCTCCAACCCTGGAGCCTGAGAGCTGTCCCGAGCCCTGGGGCTGCTGTGCTGCCTCTCCTGCTGGAACCCCATTGCCTGAGTGGGGACAGCAGGTTTCACTCACTCAGAAATGTTCCAGACCATCCATCTCCTTTCTTCCACTCCACTCACAGACACCAGGCGAGAAAGGCACTCGACAGAACTTGAATTTCAGAGGTAAGATAACACTTCTATAATCCACAAACACATAACTTCTGCAGAAAAACAACCTTCCTCATTCCTCCTAAAAAGCTCATTTTTCAGTGACTGATACACTCTTATCTCATTATCTTTGTATACCCAGGTGAGTAAGTGAGGACATTACACCCCTGTTGGTTAAACTTTTTTCTGCCATTCATTTTTTTCCTAAATGTACACATCTTGTCTCTGTATGTACTGCATCACTGATGACTTAAAGAGCACCTTCAAGTTTGCCCAAATGAGTCTGCACACATTCCATCTTTATTCAACCTAATGTATGGTTTCTTCACAGGAAATTTAGTCATCATCCCAAGTGATTTTCAACTCTAAGGTGTCAGGCAGTAATTACACCCTCTCACTTCTTGATACACCTACTCATGGACTGGAAAAGATGCAGTACAGAAGCCTTACTTCCTCTGAGAATGTCACTGCAGGAGGCACAGGTGAATTACAATTACGGAATGTTCTCTAAGTGCATTTGTGTGCATTACCGGGAACAATACTGCCAGATGCCTGATGCACTAACTACGTGAAATTACAACTTGAGAGTCGGAAAAGGAAAAGTACACAGAGCAAAATAGCTTTTTTTATCCTCAAGTAGCACTGAGGAGCACCATCGCCTCCAGCCACAGCAGCCTGAAAATGCCAAGCATCGCTCTCTAGAAGTACGAAGGAGCAGAGGTGCAAGCGAAGGAAACAAAACTACAAACCTGTAAAGTTGGTTCTGCACTGAGACAAGGGAGAATTTAAACTGAAGATATTGGTTAACAAAGAGGGCCTGAAGTCCCGGGGAAGCAGTTTCTGCCTGCTGTGCTGGGTAGGAGCTGCACTTCCCTGCAGAGCGGTGTTTGAGCAGCTGCCCCCCAGGCGTGGTCACTCGGGTGGTCACTCGGGTGGTCACTCGGGAGCAGCACGGCCGGGCCTGGGAGGAGCCCGAGCCGGGTACTGCCCGGGGCCATCCCCAGTGCTCTGGCTCCCTCCGCTGACAGCTGCACACACAAACCCGGCAGGCCGCGAGGGCAGGAAGGGAAATAAACTGATTTATTCCCATTCGTCCCTGCAAAGCGGCCCCGAAATTCTACCTGAATGCTTTTCATGACACAGTGCCCTAATTAACTTCCATGCTGCTTAGGATGGTTACATCAAAAGCCTTTGGAAGTGGGTAGGATACAAGAAAGCTATTATCAGAAGAATTAAAAAAGGCCCACTGAAATTATCTTACTAGAAAAAGGCTAATAAGAAAATTAAGTAGTGATGCCTCAGAAGTACAGTGCTTTAACATACTAGATCTGGTCAAGGAAAAAAAGATGCTTCTGAAGTAACATTTGTAAATTACTAGCAAGGGAAAGATGCTGAAACACTGGTATACCTCACTATTTAAACATGTCAAGAAGTAATAAACATTAAAACTGCTTAATATATTTTCAAAAGCACAACAGAGGGGGAAAATAGTGTGGATAACCAAGCCAAAAGATTTCCTGTATGCTACAACTGAAGGGGACAAAGTGACAACTTTAATGAACTTTACATTCACAATGCTCAGGAAACACATATTCAAATTAATAGATCCAAAAATGCAAAATGAAGCAGCTCATGGACTAAATACTGCTATTTACTACACATTCAACCACAACACTCAAATCGAGTCTGCAAAGAGAGATCAGAAAAGATGGAGTCCAATTCAAAACTGAGACAAGTGAAAACCAGCATAATACTGCTCCAAAATACAGCGTTTCTGAAGCACTGGTAAATCAAGCACAGATCAAAACACAGGAGTGGCCGAACAATCACCATATTTCAGGATTAATAAAAAGGAACTCTCTCCTGTGCAATACACTGGATAGAAGAATAACAAAAACATCCACAGCTACTTTAAAAGAAATTAAACACATTAGGGATGTAAATACTTGTGAAGAAAGGAAGACATCCAGCAGTAATTGGCAAGTTTAGGAATAAAACAACCTCCAATCCCAGGTCATCCTCATCCACTGTCTGAAAAAGGATACAGAATTAGAATGGTGCCCAATCTGATTTCTGCAAAGGAATTTCTAACTTGATCCAAGTTATTTATCTGGGCCCAAAAGGAGTGGTTTAACTCGTTCAAACCTAAATATAAAACCTACAACTTCTACTTAGTCATTTCCTGTGCAAACTCTGCTGGGGATCTCAGGTCTTCTGGACAAACAAACTCATTGTGCACACTCAATATCACAACTATAAAACAGATTTAGCCCAGGATAAGGAGCCATCTCACCTGGATTTCAGCAGGGGCTGGGTTACCCATTTCTTCAATCTTCGACGTCCAAAGGAAGTTTTAGTATGATCCAAGACCCAGAGTAGGCTTCCTTTTGTTTTCATGTCAGTCTGAAATAACGAAAATAGCTTAATTATTTCTAACTGAGCAGTCAGTTTTGCAGTGGAAGGATCTTCACATTATTCAAAACATTGCTTTTAGGCTTTAAGATATGGCAACTGCACATGCATTATCAATCTCATTCATCAACAATGCCTCACATCAAGAACATCCAGGAGTCATAAGATATTTAAGTATGTTTTTCCTTTAGCTAGAAAATGGTTTCTAGGAAATGACCAGAATAAATTAAACAGTTAAATAAGTCTGTGCATAAAGCTCTGAGCAGGGGCACAAAAGCAAACCCTACTGCAGAGATCACTTAATTGCAGTTGCTGAAAAAATTAAACTTTAGGAAAGTTCTTTGCTAGTCAAAGTGCAGCAAGGTTCCTAAGTCATACTAAAAGCTAGTACAGATCAACTTCATTTATGCTTCTGAAAATGTTATCTTCCTTCAGTCTGATCCCATTTAAAATAATTTAAGGCTTATGGGTCAGATTTGCAAATTTGATGAACTTCATTGGGAAAAGTATGTCAAACAGCTGTGAAAATCTCAGCATTTATTAAAAAAAAATTACATTTGTCCTTACCTGATTCTGTAAAATTTCAAGATTTTTCATTGTTGTCCCATTAATTGTCATGTATTCAGTTTCACTGGACAACCGTTTGAAATTGCTGGAGAGAGGAATTTCAGATGTTATATCTTAAATTTGGGCATGGGCAGAACACTGAAACACTGTCACGTTTCTCACATTAGTGAATTCAACAGTTATGCAAATAAATTTTAAAACGTCAAGTAGGAAATTAAAATCTATTCAAATAAACAAAAGAACTGAACACTAATAACTTCTTTTAACTTTCTGCTTGGGAAAATAAAATTTCAGACTCACTTCCCTGTTTCCTACTATGACTCTGACAAAGCTCAGAATAAAATCCAGCCCTCCTGTTATCTAACCCTTTTCCACTAAATGGTTAATTTATTCAGTTTACAATTTAGCAATGATAGGACTAACAATTAATACTTCAGTAGTGGAACAGACTTTTAACATAACTCATCACCAAAACATCATATCAAAATACATATTCTTATTTTTTATTACTACTGCAAATTTGAACAGGCTGCAAGAGCAATTATGTAGGAAAATGGAAATAGGGTCGATTGAAACGACTTTTTTTTGTGAAATTTTTTTTTGTGAAATAACCGTGACCAAAATTACCTGACTTCTTGATACTGCTTAACAGAACTGGATGAGACCAATCCAAAGGTTGTGTTGCTTTAGAATCACCATTAATAAAATAATGGTATTAGGCGTGCAATCATATGAGATCTGAAGATCATTTCAGTCTCAGACACACACGTAGTGGTCAGGACTGCGAAGTGCAACATCCTCACTAAACGCTTCTGACAAACCAAGTCATGATTGTCTGTGTTAATCATCCTGCTGACTGCCCTTTGCACAGAATCTAGGACACTCTTTGATGTCTTAGACTAAGCAGAACCACTTGCTGGGCAAGATATAAAACCATTTTCTTGACTTTCCATAAAAATTTTTTCACTGCATTCAATTTTAAACACTCTAGAAAAGTACTTGAATGCTCAACCTTTTTCTGTTAGGCACACACAGCTGCATTGCTGCTACACTAAGAACAAGAACACCACCAAAAGTTTCAGAAACATGAAATATTCACAGACTAATCTTATATATTTATGTTGTATACAGGTGCTTGCGCCTGCTACCAATTTTTTTCCTAAATAATGGGTCAAATTAGAAGTATTTTCCACGGAATTGTAAAAAAAGCAGATTCAACTGAGGGCCTTCAAGAAGTTTAATGACAGCTTGGAAGTACAGCTGACTCAGAACTGTACCCATAGTCATAATTATTCTGCTTTGTGTGCTATTTCAGAAACCAACAAGTTGACCAGCAAAAGAAAACACTGGAGGCAAAACCAGCAACACTTTCCAAATTACACAATATTGTAAGCAACAAAACAATACTTCCTTCTATTATCTTCAGTCACAACTGCTGATGCTGGCAAAAATTAATTAGGAATGGTTTCTTCTTGGCTCCCACTCCCTGATGAAACGACAAATCCCATCTGCTGTTCCAAAACCACCTTTCTGCACCCAGGACCGACTGCAGTTTCCCTGTCAGCCACTGCTCCTGCCTCTGGTCTCTTAAACCCAGCTGGGTGAGAACCAAGCCCTTCCACCTCCTCTCAGAAGCCAAAAGGATGCTCCTGGGTCACACCAGAGGTTCAGCATCGTGGATTTCCTAGTTCTGGTGCTCCTGTCTTTAGAGCACCTAGCACAGGACACACTCTGCTCACAGCAGGGCTGCTCAGGAGTGTCTGAAAACAACTCACTCTGTTCCACGGCATGGTGGATTTACTCTTCTTTCACAGCGTATTTACTCTTCTTTCACAGTATATTTACAGTTCTTTCACAGTATGTTTACAGTTCTTTCAGATCAGACAGGCTTTTCACAGCATAAATTATGTGTGTCTTACATTACCCAGGTGTTTTCTTTATCTGAGTTACTTCACCCTGCTATTAATCTCGGTAATTGAGAGTTTAGAGTACATGAGTAACAGTCAAGATCAGCCGCAGGATATGCCCAACCAACAATTCCGCATGTCACAGCACAGAACATGTTTTGCTTCCACCTACTCATCTTCCTTCAGCTTGGGATCAGAACTTGACAAAAACGTGAAGAAAAACCCATCTTCTTTGTAAGGTATTCAGAGACCAAACGGCAGGAGGAGATGGTAAGTCAGTCAGGGCTGGTTTCGCAGCAAAGGTCTCAGCACACCCCTTGTGTGACACGCTGATGTGCTGCGATCAGCCCTCCCGGCACCGCTGACAGTGACCTTCCAGAAATCACTCTGACAGGATCACAAGGCCCTAACTCCTCCTGTAGGTGACACTGTGACCCCACTTTCAAAGCGCAGACTCGCAACAGTCTCAAGCACTCCAACAGCACAAAACCCAAGTAATGGAAAGAGCTGGCAAGTCCCTAACAGGAGCGTGGCAAGGCAGGGTCACGTCACCTCTGGGCTTAGAGAAAGGGAAAGAGTAAACAAACACAAGCTTCTAGGGAGCTTTAGGAATCTATAGGGAATACTCATGACAATGAGTTCCTACCCATAAAATTACTTTTTAAGAGTAGGACCACACGAGGATGAGTGTGAAAAGGTTACTGCTCTGCTTTAGGACAGCAAAGGACATCCTCAGACCTCAGTTATTATGTGTTAGTGGAGAAACTGGACCATCTCTGTCATTTTTCCAGTACTTCAGGGGGTTTATAAAAAACAGGGAGAGCAACTTTCTACACAGGCAGTTAGGACAAGGGGGAACAGCTTTAAACTAAGAGAGGAGAGATTCAGTTTTATGAAGGAATTGTTCCCTGGGAGGGTGGGCAGGCCCTGGCACAGGGTGCCCAGAGCAGCTGTGGCTGCCCCTGGATCCCTGGCAGTGCCCAAGGCCAGGCTGGACACTGGGGCTGGGAGCAGCCTGGGACAGCGGGAGGTGTCCCTGCCATGGCAGGAGTGCCACTGAAGGAGCTTTAAAGTCCCTCCCGATCCAAACCACTCTGGGATTCTGTGATTTTACCTCTTGAGAAGCTTGCAGTGAGTGGTGGTTTTAATGCTGTGCTCATTATTTTCTCCACAGGAGATAATACATGTAATTTCATACTCGGTGTCTCAGTCTAAGAGAATGCGCGTTATTTAGATCAGGAATTTTCAGCTACTATAACTTTCCAAATCTCTAATGTTTCTGGCTGAAGCTGCAAGGCACCCTGAAAGCAACAGATTTGCTTTGCTCAATTACCTTTCAGAGACCTCTAGAGTCTACGTCTTTGAGAACCCTAGGGGTGAATAAACCATGGAATGAACTCACACAGACAAGAAATGCAGGAATCCCTAAAAAAGGTCTCTCCATTTTTCAGAAGCATTACTTTTCTTTGGGTTCCATACCAAAGACATTTACCACAATCTCTGTAGAAAAGGATGTCAAGCCCAAGACTACATTTTGTATTTAATTAACCAGGTTTAAACTCATTAGTGACTATTTCCACAGGGCTAGAACTTCTGATCTGAATCCCTTTTTGTTTTGTGTATTATTTCCTGCACTTCCTGAAGTTCATCCATCACTGTTGAAAACCTACAAACTGCTATCTACAAAGTCTCTCTGCTCCATATCCAGCATGCTGGAAAACACAGAGGTAAAACTGAAATACAACAAGACACATTTCCTCAGCAAATGCTATGCAAATGATGATTTTTCAAAAAAAAAATGGGTACTCAAATGTACTTGAACACCTCTCCTAGATGAGTACCAACCTCTTGACAAAAGCCTTTAATAAAGGTCTCTCTGTATGCAAAGGTATAAGAACACACTGATTAACAAAAATTCGTACCATTCATTATTAAATACATTTTTACTTGCTGCTGGAACTCTAAAGCAGCCTACCCATACCTCAGGGTCCTGCTGTGGTAGAAATCTTTATTTCTTTGTAATATTTTGCTTTTTTTAGCATCTTAAAAAGTAGATTTAAAAGCTTCATTGAAACACTAGAGCAAAACCTGCTTCCCCCCACCAATGAGGACTCCTTGACCTATATGATATTTCATGACTCTTCCTGCTAAACTGAAATGAAATTTTTTTTCAGCTGGGAGGAGAGTGTTTGTCCAAAGAAGGTACAGAGGTGTAATGAATTTTTCTGTCATTCTCCCTATCCAACAGATCTCCTTCATCCAGACCTGTGACACACTAACAAACTGAAAACTACCTCCAAACTCCAACTTCATGCTCTCTGACTCAAATATGCTTGCTGACTTGAATTCTTCTAGGAATTTTAAGTTGCTTGACACTGCAATGGAAGTTATTTCTCTTCTATTTCCTAATTAACGAGATTCATGAGCCTGACATCATTTGCTTAAAAGTCTTTCATTTGTCAGTATTTACAGAGCATTTCACTGGCATTAGGAAAAATATTGAAGTTGAGTTTGCCTGAATATTTGGCTCAGTTTGTTGATCCCCAGGACACACTACAAGCAACAAGTGGAACTCAATATTTGGTAGTCAGAGCATAAAGACTTTAAAAACAAACACAGCAGAATCCAAGCTCCTGACCACAAAGTTATCTCAAAAAATGTTATTTTAATTCTTCACAGAATATCACCAAGCTATTAAGTATTTCTTTGCCTTTTCACTCAGATGCTCATACACTCCCCAGAAATCCATTAGAGCAGGCAAATGTCAATGCTAAGATTTAATGCTTTTCCTTCCCAGTCTATAATGTATTTGATTTTAGGATGCAGCTGTTACGAATGTGACTGACTGCTGCTGCATAAGCCTCCACATAATTATATTTGTCCTCTGCTAGTGAATTACTTCTACATAAAAGATGGATTTCACATTTTCTCCAGCTGAAAGAACATTCACCTCCCGTGTGATTGCACACAGGGCATTGCGACAGCAGTGACCCGCAGGCTGACCATGAAATGGCATTTCCTTGGAATTCGTTTTCTTCCTCAGAAACTCTACAAGACCTCTCCACCCATGCCAGCATATTAAAAAAATTACTTTAAAAAAAAGGCAGCTGAAGAAGATAAGCAGGCACACCACAGTGCTAGAACACCACAGATCAGCTCACCCCTTGATGGATCAGCAGGGGAGATGGGAGAGATGCCACAGGAATTATTTTCTCATTAGGTCTATAAGCACAACAAACCTTTTGTTAACATTTAAATACAATTTGGAGAGAAGGGCAACTTAAGAAAAGAAATCCACTCCAAAATTCAGAACATAACTTCAGAATATATAATATTCAGAATATAACTTCCAAATATTTTAGTGGACACCTGAAAAAGTGTTTAAGAAGTGTATAAAGCTGGCACCTGCAGTTGATTTTTTAAATGCAGCTGGCAATCTAAACTGCTAATGTAGGGAGCCCTTCAAAATTAAGCTTCAAACTCTCAGAATCCCATACAACATGTGAATGATCCACAAATGACATGACATATTTCTAAGTTTCCAGTCTGCAGCCAGACTGACTTTATTAAATCCTGCCTACTTATGGGACAGAGGAGTGCTGAGACAACTGGGAGAATATTTTGCAGAGGACCCACAACAGATAAAGCTGTTTTATTTAATAAGCCTCAATGATATTTTCAAAGCTAAGCCAGGTAGGACAGCAATGTTTTATACTTGTGTAGGACAGGATAAGAGAAGCTTTAGCAGTGACGTCTTTCCATTTTCATTTGATTCCACTTGCATAATCCTGTCACAAATCTTGAACACTCACCTGAGCATATCTAATAAACCCAAGTGTTGGGACTGCTTAAGAGGTGACAAGATTATATCCATGTCTGTGTGGTTTTGCAGTAACTTTGCACAAATGGTGGTGGTCTAGCAACAGCTTTTGTCATGATCCTTCTCCCCACTCCTACTTACCACTGAGTCCAGCCAAGGGATTTTCCAAGAAGCCAGGATGTGTTAAATGCCTGTTTTCTTTAAAACTGGTAACTAGATTCAACAACTCAGACCTGCTGACTATTGCCTGAACATTACAACACAGGAGTTCACACCTGCCTCCAGAGCTATAGAAAAAAAACATTATTTACACACTGCTGGCAAACTGCAACAGCACCTGCAAAGCTAAGTTGCAACAGCAATTCATATGTTTTTTAAAGCTGCCCAAGAAAGCCCTACACTTTGGTTACACAGTAAAACTGAGGTTGAGATATGACAGCTGATACAAAAAAACTTTAAAACTTTCTCCCTGGTATCTACCAGGTTTTGCACCGTGTTTGTTTTCAGTAACACCTGGCAGCAGTACATGCTCATTCACATCACTGACAGTAATGTCTACACAAACATACTTCATAAAGATTTTCATGAAACACCACTCAAAGAAACCACTTGATTCTTTCAGTTCTGATTAGGAAATCAAATGTAAGGTGTAATTTTTACAAAGACTATGTTTATCACTAGCAGGTTTTTCATTACAATCAGGGATGCTGTCTGCTAAAACTTGCAAGAAGAGGTGCTTTGAATTGGAAATTTAGATAAGGCAACTTACCTTGGATTGTAAAGCATCTTTTCCAAATTAAATTCTTTGAGATATGCAATTACTGCTGCCAGAGAGCAAATAACAGGCTTATCCAAGCTTAGTATTACAGATAGTTTTTGAGGACCTAAAAAAAATAATTTTCTTGTTAAATGTTTATTTTCTGGTTAACTCACTGTCTACTACTAACGTATTGTAGAAAAAGCATAATCTGCTTTTCAATTTATTCTAATAGAAATCTGTAATGTTTGTAGAGTGTTTTATGAGATCTATAAATCAACATAAAGCACGGCTCCAAAATAACACTTATGGTTCCAAATAATGCAGAACATTGCAATAGTGTAAACACACTATGAAACAGAAAACATTTGACTCCGTGGGTTTTTTTTCATAAAAAATGACTAAGTGTTGGCATAACAAACTTCAAAATACACAAACTAAGAATGGAATTCTGACATCTCCATTTTTGTGCACAGTGCTCTACTACAGTGCCTGTTCCAGCTGCAACAACAGGAAAACTCACTCCACGACACCACAACATAAACTGGTATTTTTAAAAACCCATGTAGTTCAGTTTTTTTCAGGGATGTTTTTAAAGCTGTTCTCCTGCTCTCAGACAACACCTACAAGAGCTTTAGAACAAGAATGTTACTCCTATCCTCAAACAGGGCAAGAAGGAGGGCCCAGGAAACTCCCAGCCAGTCACCTCCATCCCTGGGAAGGTGAAGGGACAGGTGGCTCTGGAGGTTATCACCAAGCAAGACAGGTCATCAGGAGTGGCCAGCAGGGATTCACCAAGGGAACGCTGTGCTTGAAAGAGCTGGGCAGAGAGAAACCCAGTGAGGTTCAACAAGGGCAACGCCAGGTCCTGCACCTGGGGAGGGATATCCTCAAGTACCAGAACAGACTGGGAGTGACCTACAAGAGACCAGCTCTGTGGGGAAGGATGTGGGGGTCTGGTGGATGACAGGTTGACCGTGAGCTGACAGAGTGCCCTGGGGGCCAGGACGGCCAGTGGGATCCTGGAGTGCATCAGGAAGAGTATGGCCAACAGGTCAGGGAGAGGATCCTGCCCCTCTGCTCTGTCCAAGTGAGCCCATATCTGGAATGCTGTGTTCAGTTCTGGGCTCCATCCTTCAGAAAAGACAAGGAGTTGCTGTAGAGGGTCCAGCGGAGGCCATAAAGATGATTAAGAGGCTGGAGCATCTCTTATGAGGAGAGACTGGGAGCTGAGCCTGCTTAGTCTAAGGAAGAGAAGACTGAGAGGAGATCTCGTCAATCCATATAAATACCTCAAAGGGATGTCAGAGGATGGTGCCCAGGGACAGCATGAGGAGCAGTGGCCATCAAATAAAGCACAGCCAGCTGCAGCCCAGCAGCAGGAAGAACTTCTCTCCATGGAGGGGCAGAGCCCTGGAACAGCTGCCCAGGGAGGGCCTGGAGTGTCCCTGTCTGGAGACATCCCAGCCCCAGCTGGACACGTTCCTGCGCCACTGCTCCAGGGGACCCTGCCTGGGCAGGGCATGGGACTGGATCATCTCCAGATCTCTGTTTCAGCCCTAGACATCCTGGGATTCTGTGAACTCGAGAAACATTTTAGATGTTGAGTAATCCCCCTCAGCTGCTATATATGTTTAAATTTGAATCTGTCTAAACACACACCTTCGGGCTATGAAAAAAAGTAATAGTAGCCCTATATTCATTTCTATTTAAATAATGCTCATTCTCCTCCAAGCTCAAAGTAAGATCCCACAGTGCAGAAAATTTAGCAAAGGTGGCCAAAAGCCTGCACAGGTGTAAAGGCTAATAGGATGCATGCTTCAAAGATATTTGGAATGAAAGACTTGTAATGTCAGGCACTTCTTTTTCATAAAAATCTGAATGACATACCTGCAGTACCAGGCACCTCTTTTGCATAGAAGTCAGTAACCCTCTGGAAAGCATGGCTGTACTCAAAATTGAGGTTTTCCATCCTTTCTATCCGAATTCTGTCGTCCTGTAACCTGCGAAGAAAAAATATTTGACTTTCAGTTTTGTACGCTCCCTTCATGAAGAGCACTGAAGGAGGTTACAAACGCACACTTTCTTTTGTCTTTGCTTTGTTAAGAGTTGAATGGGTAAAGAATGAAGAGATGAGCTATTAACGTGGGTTGAGAACATGTCCAAGTGTGGTGTGTTTTTTAAAATGTTTCTTCTAACCTCTGTGAAAGTGCAAATGAAGCAAACCCAAACAGCAGCAAGCACAGCCTACAGAGACTGCAAGAGGTGGCCTAACACACCTGCAAGGTAGATACAAGCATGTCTTAACCAATCATAACAAGTATTTGTGCTATCTCTTCTTAAAGACTTCTGGTGATCAAACACTTCAGCTGTTCTCCTACCCTGTTACCATATTTAATTATCCTTTGTCTTGGAAGACTTTGTTCCATGCTGTAGAACTGAAGGGCTGGATTTCTTCTAGTCTTTTTGCAGTCTAGGCAGCCAAGGATGTTATCACTGATAACCCACTCCTGCCAGCATATCAGCAGTTCCTCCCAGGTTAACAGCACCAGCAAGCACAGCAAACTTTACAAGATGCAGCATTTCTACACTGGCAGTTTTTCCTAACTGGTTGCTGAAGTTAAGATTGGGTGCTGCTTTATCACTTCAATTTGCACAGCTGTTGATAAGCATTGCACAGATATGCTGATTAAAAAAACACAACAGAAAGAACACAGGGTGCCCCTGCCAGCCTTGAGCACAATCACACAGCTACAGAGTGAGCACTGCCCCAGGGGCCAGGAGAAAGCTCCCGTGAAAAGACGTGCACAAACCTACTCGGCCTCAGGGTTTTCACTCTCATACCCCCACGGGATGTGGATTAACCAAGTGCTTTGACAAGGCTGGAATTATGCCAATGAGAGGGATTTGTAGGTATTACAGCATGGAAGTTGAACAATACTCTTTTAGCAGGGCTTTTCAACTTCACGGGAAAAAACAGACAGGTTTTCTGCCTTACATTCCATATACTCCCACCTGACAGGATCAATACACCCCTGAGGCCCAGCTCTTAGAAATGAGAGCTAATTTCCACAACACGTGTCCAACTAACCAGACTCGTCCCAGCACATGCTCAGTGATCCTCTCCCTGCCTTCCTTTTAACTGACTGATCCAATTAAGTTTTCAGTCTTTACACTCTCTGCGAGTCCTTCTCCCCAACCCTTCTCAGAATGAGCAAACATTCTTCAAGCAAAGGAAAATACCAACACCAACCAGCTGTTTTCTCCCTTGCCTTTTCCCACTTGCTCCAACCCTCACCAGTAATCTGCTCTAGCACATCCACCCCTTTTGCTCAATCAGCTCGTGTTTCACTGCAGCCTTGTGCAAGAACAGCCCTTCAGCACTCCTCTGTTGGTGAGGTGATGGATGACACCTGGAGGTCAGCACAGCACCCGTGAGTCAGCCTCAAAAGACAGAAGGGCCTTTCTGCTGGCCATGCCTGAGTAGGGACTTAGAGAAATATTCCTAAACCAAGATTTTATTTTTCATTTCTACCTCTCTATGCTTTCATAGCAATGACTACAGAAAAGCAAAGCTTAACAAGGTCTACAGATCTAATTTGTAGAACGAAAGTCAAAAAGGAAGGCTTTGGGGTGTATTTCACTGGATGGTTCATGCCACACCTGTTTGTTTTCTAATGTTTAAACATTAATTGGTGTAGTTTTCTTTAATGCATTTGTGATTTTCTTTCCTTTTATAACCAAATTTATCCAACTCCTTAGCATAAACTCTCAAATATGATAGTGACAATCAATACAGGTTGAGCGACTTCTGACAGTATTTTTGTTCGTCAACTCTATGAATGGGAAACATTTAAAATTATTCACTAATTTAAAATCATTAGTTCAGTGATCTGCAAAGATCTTCACATATTTTAATATCTGTATTCTAGATATGGCAACATCAAACACATATATGACATTCTGACTATCTGAGAGTACGCACCTGATATTCTAGATAAAGTAAAAAAAATGGAAAGTTCAGATTCAATGTGTGGAAAAAACTAAATTTTTATCAAGATGTATGAAAACAAAGTCTGCTGCAGAAGGTTTTCACGTGTGTCCTTTGTGCAGGAAGATGATCACCCAAAGGCCATTTTCCTGATTATAGGCAGGATATGTTGATGCTTATTTTATCTCTCCAGCCACCAATGCCTATTTAAATCACAATTCAATTCCCCATCATCTTTTGTAAACATCACCCTTGTCAGCAGCTCCAAATGAGCTGCAGTGCAGCTCTCCCCATGTTTCCCCTCCCAGCTCCCTGAAAACAAGCCATGCTCTCAGTCCCTGGCACAACAGAGCTCATCAAGGACCAACTCAACTCCTCAAAGCTCTCTCACCCCCCTGCCCAGTCCTTCTCCCCCCCCAAACTGGACACTGAGTGACCAGGGGGCTTGGAGGGTTCCAGCTGCCAGCTGAGGGTGCAGATGAACTCCCAGTGCCCCTCATCAGAACGCCCTGCTCCTCTCCTCCCACACCTGGGATGTGGGGCAGAACCGTCTCTCCTCTCAAGATGAGTCACAAGAGTTGCTCAAGGAGATGACCAGCACCCACAGCCAAGGGTCTGAAATCAGTGTCCACAGACAGCTGCACAAGGGATGGGATCCTACAACACACACAGGTACACACACTCTGCAAAAATGTCATAATGCAACATGTACACCCCAACCTACTCTGTTCTACAACTCTGTTACTGGAGGGACTGATTTCTCTGTCACCCTGCTGGCACAGTGAAAAAGGATCAACACTGCTGGGTTTAACTCCTCTTTTTATCTGACAATTCAATGCATCCACTTAAAATTCATTGTTTAGCAAGTGCTGTAGGAAAAATATTTAAAAGAGATCTCTCAGTTTGGACAGGAAACTCTCTTAAGAAAAACATTTATAAAAATGCTAGAAGCTAAAAGAAAACAACACAAATAAAACTAATTTACAGAAACTGACTGAAGACACAAAAAAATAATAAAATCTTTTATTAAGAATGAGCTTGCTTTAAGCACAAGAGCTAACTGCAGTTTGCTGAATAAAGCAGGAATCATTTCATTGTTGCTCTACAATTCACAATTAAAAAGGCACAAAGTGAATAAAGACTTACTGCAAAACAGACATGTCCAAACTGAGTTGTCTTGAAGCTCAGAAAGGCCTCCTAAGGAAAGCAAGTAACTGCAGAATTTTACCTTTCAACTGCTATCTTGCCATGTCCACTCTGCTTCAGGACAGTCAAATGCAGGAGTGCATGCACCAAAATTTCACTGCACAGCTCTGTATCACAACACAAGGACATCAATGACGCAGAATTTGGGAACATGTCTGCTCCTAAAATTTAGTATGAAATTTTTACTTCTGATGCTAAGCACGAAATTTTTACTTCTGATGCTAAGCACAGATCTGTAAAGCACAAATAATTTATTTAATTTTTCCTGTACAATTTATTCAAACTGCTCTTTTCTCTGCACTTCTCATAGTTTATTCTGCTGGGATGACCAGCCTGTCACTGCAGGGAAAAAATGCCAGCACTGCCCAGCAGGGCAAGGCAACCTGTATGCATTAGTCCTTTCAGAAATCCAAGCACATCGTGTCACCTTCCCTTATTAAGATGCTTAGCAGAAACTGTATTTCCTTCACTTGTCATCACTGTTACCTTTGTTATCCAGGCACTCCTAGCTCAGGGGGCTGAGGTCTGAGTGTGTCTGTGGGAATGGAGAACAACCATCCTTCCTTTTTTGGTGAGTCTTGGCAGGGAGCTCCAGCAGCTTCTCTGGCAAAGCCTCAAGGACATTTCCAAGCAGTTGTTCTTTTGGCACCGAGCACACACATTTTTAGAAGCACAGCTTTTCCTGCTGTCAGAGTCAAGTACTTCCCCACGTTTGCTCTGAGCAGCCTTCAGATGCCAGAGATGGAGACTGCTCTTGCAAGAAAACAGCAGCACAGTCACCTTCTCTGAATATCTGACACAAATCGCTGCTGTCCATGAAAACCAAACAGAAATCACCACGTGCATGTCATCAGCATCTTATATAGGACACATTACCCCACAGGACCTCCAGCTTCCAAAATGCACCATCCCAAAACCCTCCTGAATGCCAGAAGCTGCTGAAAAGCCCAGAAGCAACTCTGACACACTTTAATATACATATACACATATATGTGTATCTGCTTACTCACATGCATATATACATACAAATATATATATAAACACACACAGAAAAACTTGAGGAAAACTCCTTGCCTGCCTTTTTCCATCCAAACCACCAACATTTCTCAACATATTTTCTGATTTTCTCAGGAAGAGCTACATCTGAAAAGAACTCCAACCACACTGACAAGTCTGGAGCCTGCAACCAAGGAATTTGAAGAAAACATTCTTTTAGCTTTAGGAACTCAGGGGCAGGAGCTGCCAAAGAAATGGAGTAAGAAGGTTATGAGATAACCAAAGGGCAGAGGGCTGTGCAGCCTCTGCATGACACTGCATATTCTGTGAGGGCAGAATTAGGTAGCACAGGACAAAACACAAGCACAGTTGTACTGCAGCAGCTTCTGCATCCACAAATAGACACAGATCTTCTTCAGGCTTCTTCCATCTGCCTGTCTGAAGAATGGGATGAGAACACTGCACTCATGTCTTGGAAAGTAGAAAGGATCAAGAACTGCTAGGAAACTATTTATCAGCACCTAGGAAAAGCCAGGATGAGCAATAGTCAACACTGAAAAAAGACAATCCCACCACGTCAATTTAATTTCCCTCAGCTGCAGAGGAGCTGATTCTGTGGACAGAGAAGACGCAGATCCTGTACCTGCTTGATCTCAGGGAGGTTGTTTCACAGTTTCACACGTCCTCACAGCTGATGTGCAGAGCATGATTCACAGGGAAGTGCTCTTTCAGACTGGTACCAAACAGGCTGGAGAGCAGCACTGAGCTGGCAGCAGGGCTCCCTGTGGAACGAGGTGAGTGCTCTGCACAGCTCCACAGCTCAGCACTGCCCTGACAGCACTCTCTGCTCCAGGCACCACTCACAAAGGCAGTGCCAGTGAGGACACCTCCAGCTCACTCAAAGGTGGTGTGAGGCTGAGGCGGCCGCAAACAACATCAGAAAACCTGACTCAAAATGTGGCAGAGGAGTTACCTAAGAAGTACCCGTTTTCTCCATCATGTATGGCTGTGAACAAACACATGGAGGGATAAAGGAAGCCCTAACCTCTGATGTAGAAGTTCTTTCCATTCAACACCCCAAGCATGTAGAGTTTCCTGCAAAGGGATAGCACAGAGCAGTTCCTACCCAGTGACCAGCACTGCCACAGGGAACTGCAGTGCCTTGTGCAGGTATCAGATCACACAGCTCTTCAGAGCCAGCACAGCATCTCGCCCACACCTCCAGCAATATTTACTTTCCTCTGTGTTTTGCAGGAGCTGTACAGAACATGATGCTGGGAGGACGCAGCTCACACTGGTTTGGTCCCATGAGGAGCCTGGACCAATCTGCCCTGTGACTGTCCCACTGCTCCCCTCCACCTGCACCCTGACAGAGATGTGCTACAGACAGCCAAGAAAGCCATCCGCACAAGTCTGTCCCCAAAATCAGCAGCTCCTCCATTCCAGGATTATGCCAACCAGAACAAATCTCTCTTCTTGCAGGGCTTCAAACAAAACAAAAAAACCATACCAAAACAAATCAAAAACAAAAACAAACCAACAGCAATGGAAAAAAAATCAAACAGCAACAAAAACCAACCACAAACAAACAAACAAAGGCAACAAAAACACCTCAAAACAAAGCACAGGAAAACCCTGCCTACTACGTGCCATACTACGTGCACACTGATGAAGTAATGCTCTTTCTGTTACACCCCACCATGGAAAAATAGCTGTTTCTGAATCAAAGTGGGACTGAGGAAGGAGTGAGGACACTCACTCATCATTTGTTCATGACATCTTGGGATTATCCCTACGGGTAAATGCAAGCATTTCTCCATATCTACATCTATACAACAAAGATGAAAAATGCACTGGTGACAAACGAATGAAACTCCACATTTATGCTGCACATCCTGAAATCAGGCGTGGAAGGCTCCTCCCCATCCCTCCTTCTTGTACCTCGCTGACAGGCCATGAAACAGGAGCCCTACACTGTACTTTTGGGATCATTTTCAAACTCCAAACCCCCTCTCCCCCTTTTTGTCCTCAAGGATGGAGCATTTCATATCGCTGTGTTGCCCAAGATTTTGGCAAGCAGTAAATAAAACCTTAATTCTCTGTGTTCTTTCCCATCAGATAGGGTCATTTTCTGTATTTTCTTTCAGTGTGGGTCTTAAACTTCATACAGCAACGTATAGCTGGACAAGCAAACTATAAAATGGGAGTAATTATTTATTTCCACACTAGCTCTTACTATCGTGTCTAGTCCCAACTGCTTTGCAGCTGCAGCTCTGCGTGTGTTTGCATCACTGCACCTACTGACTGCCACAGGACCCCTCTCTGATTCTCTGTTCTCCATATTCCCACTGCTGTTGTGCTTTGTAGTTTAATATTAAATCTGACTTCTGCTCATACTCTTGCTGGTGATTTTTTGAGCGATCTCAAGCACACTCATTTGGGACACCACTTAATACTATTTTAAATTCTTTTTGAATTACCAAGCCTTTTAGAAGGTTTTTTACCAAAAGTGCCTCCTAAGAGCAAGTCTACAACACCAGACAATAACCTGGCAGACAGAAAAGTTGAGTTCCATATTACACATTATATAATTCAAAAATATTACCACCTCACCTCGCATCATTTAGGGGGAAAAAGAAAACAAACTTTGAAGTGCTTCAAAAATATCACCAATAAAGTAAATAATAAGAGCGTGACTAAAAGAAACCAAAAAGTTCTGGACAGGCAGAGCAAAGGAAAAGATGACAGAATAGCCTTGAAAGAATTAGTTTTGAAACTCTAATACAAAACTGTGGACTATCACCTTGTTCTAAACAGCAGCATTTCTACTACCTCTTGAGAACCCCACACAGCCTCCCAAAGCGAATGCACAGCTCTTTGTTCCACAAGGACACGTGCTGTCTGATCATGCTTGTCCCGACTGACAGGAACACGAAACGTTCTCGTTTTCAACAGCAAAAACTTCTGAGCACCAAGCACTTTTCTCTGTCTCTCTTGTAATATTTTTGCAAAGGCTTCCCACCTACCAGATCTCGCAGTGAAGTCATAACCATTGTGCTTCTGTCAAATCACTGCCTACTGTCATCAACACTCACCATCACAACCCCTCTCTAGCATCAAGCTGATGGAGGGAACGGTAGAAAACATTTTATTCAAAGACACATCTTCTCTAGCAGCAGAAGTAACAGTCTAAATTCAGCTTGAACAAAGCCAGGTTCAATGCTTAACAATATTTCCCAACTACTTTAATTATCTCCCCTTCCCTTACGCTGTGTGTGAGCACGAAAATCTCCAAGGCATTTTAATTTCAACATCTTTGAAATAGCACTGGCCCTCAAAACATTGGAAGTTACGTGGGTCATACACATACATATGCAAAACACACAGTGCTTTGTCCAGAAAACAAAAGCGTTTCCTAGGTGAGGCTGTTTAATTAAAAATTAAAAGCAGACGGCTACAATGCAACATACTTCTGGAAAGAATCTTAAATTCAAGTTAATTACTTCTTCACAGGATTAAAGAGAACCCTAAAACAAAGCCGAAAGCTGCAGAATGTGTCAGCCACAGAAAATCCACAACGGTTGGAAAGACACGGAGCTGCTGCATGGGCTCCAGGGGAGGCCACAGAGGGGATTTGGGCTCTGCAGCATCTCTGTGCTGGGCAGGGGCTGCGGGAGCTGGGCCTGGCCAGGCTGGAGCAGGGAGCACTGAGGGGGGATCCCATCAGTCCACACAAACATCTCCCAGGGCTGCCAGAGGATGGGGCCAGGCTCTGCTCAGCGCTGCCAGGGACAGCGTGAGCAGCAGTGGCCATCAAATAAAGCACAGCCAGCTGCAGCCCAGCAGCAGGAAGAACTTCTCTCCATGGAGGGGCAGAGCCCTGGAACAGCTGCCCAGGGAGGGCCTGGAGTGTCCCTGTCTGGAGACATCCCAGCCCCAGCTGGACACGTTCCTGTGCCACTGCTCCAGGGGACCCTGCCTGGGCAGGGCATGGGTTCCAGAGGGACCTTCCAACCCCAGATACCCTGGGGTTCTGTGACACAGGATTACTGCTGGAGTAGGAACTGTATTTGCCCAGGCAGTCGTTAAAGGGATATTCTACAAGCACAGACTGACAACATCAATAGGAAGCTGAATGGAAGTCACCATCAGATTATAAAACATAATTTCCAATGATTATAAAACAAATAACTGAGATGCTGACAGACAGGGTCCATCCATGTCTCTGTTTTAAATCAGTCTGAGCTAACCTCCCACACTGCTACCACTGCTCTACCTGCCAAGAGCTGTCAGAAACACAATTCCTGTTCTTTAATCGGCAAAAGAATTGCTGTGGAAATTTACAAGGAGCACGGTACATCCTATATGGATCTCACTGAGAAAGCACACTGCCTCTGCAAGCAGGAAGGACACACCTGGATTTTCCACCCATAACTGCACTGAAATGATTTAAGTTCATACTCAGGAGGGGATCCAGCTGCTGTTCAGGCTCTCACACACCTTCCTGTGGGCTGCACAGACACAGGGTGCCCACTGCTTGGTCTCCAGCTTCCTGTCAGAGAGGCTCAGACCCCGGCATGATGAACAAACACAGGCACTGACAGCAGAGCTACAGAACCCCAGGAGAGCTGTCCTGGACGGGGACAGGAACTGCAGAGTCCCTCTGGAGGAGGGGGAAGGCCAGGGAGCAGCTGGCTGCACTCTGCACACAGTGTCACACAGGGATGGAGGAGCTGAAAGGCCTCAAAAAGAGACAAAAACCTCAACAAAAAAACCCCAAACAAACAAAACGCACAAAAACCAAACAAAACAACTAAAAATAAAAATCCTCCCCACTGAATCTTCTTGATAAATACTCAAGCATCATGTAATATTACAGACCAGCTTAATTAATCAGAAAAAATTTAAAAAAAATCAAAAAATAAAATCAAAATGAGCCCATAATACCTTAGCTTAATTTAAACATGGAAGGTAAGTATACACATTACTGTGTTTTCAAACTATGCTGGTAGGTTATTACACATGGCACTCAGGCAGAAGACCTGCAATTGTTCTTTAATTCTTTGTTTATTCTAAGAAGTTATAATAAAAAGTACAAAAAATCCAAAATATATATTCAGGATTTTGATAATTTTATCCAGATATTTTTGCACAGATATTCTGAATTATCACCTTTTATAACTAACTATATTCAAAATAAGTACCTGATCTATATCCAAATTTGAAAATTCTGGATATCTACTCCTCTGAGTATTAGCCATCATTTAAAAAATTGTGGAAAATACATTCACTCATGCTGCAGAGGAAAACAGAAACACCATGGTAATTGCATTCCATTATCAGGGGGCTGCAGCACATGTCAAACGAGGACAGACTAAGGAAAATGAATTCATTTGGCACAGAAGGTGAAGAGTGCATCTTCTACCACCCAGGGACAATTCAGAAAAGCCTGGAGCAGATTCTGGTGAGAGGTGCACGATGAACCCTGAAAAACAAGCAGCCATGAGCTGCACTCTTTCCCCCAAGACCAACTAAACACACAAGCAAGTGATACAGTGAAGCTGGGAGCTTCCTTTCCTTGAGCATTTCCCAAAGCGGACAAAACCACAGAACACCCAAGGCCCAGAAAGCTCATCCAAGCCAAATTTTCCCAAGATCTTGAGAAAAAAATCATCCTAAGAAACTGTGTAAGTCATCAGGTGTGATATAAGCCAGCTGCAGATCAACTGCACAAATGAGGACAGGAGCACAGGGTCTGGCTGCACAGCCACAGGCTCTTCTGTGCCACAGAAGAGAGGAGAGGAGAGCACACAACATTCAATGCAGCGCTCACAGCAGCCCACCGAGAGCTCTGAGATGGGGCTGGCACGGGGGCAGCTGGGCCCAGAGCTGGTCTGGGCTCATCTCTCATCTCAGGTGACCTGCTCGCTCCTCACCTCAGGAACTTGGGGTCTGCGCTCTGAGCAGGAGATGCTCTGTGGAAAACTAAGGGATTTTCCACGCAGGAATTCCCTTAACATGCCTTCCTGTAGAGGACTTCACCCACCTACAGGGTAAGAGATACGTTCTTCCCTTATCAATGGGCAAACTCCATCTGCAACAGGAATGGCAGGACGTACCATCTAGGCCAAATATCCAACCGTATTTTTCAGCTGAGACTGTGGCACAAAGTCTCTTTTTTTTATTTTTTGGCACGTGTAACTCGCTGATCATACTTCATTCTCCTCTCACACCACTGACAGAACCACTTGAACCAACTCCAACTGAAAGGATATGATAGATTATATAACTACTTCATTTTTCCCTTTTTCCTCCTCGATTTGGAGGCTCAACATTTGGGACCCTAGCACATTCAAGTACCCTCTACACTACAGAAATAAAAATTTTAAAGCCACAACAGGATCTTCCAGACGTCAGCATCTGTAATTACAGACGTCATCAGATACCATAAAAAATCCCAAGTATTAAGCAGCTCCATCCTAAAAATCAAACCCACTGTTCTGAAGACATTTCAATAACCAGCCCAAATATGCCTTTGCACATGGCCTGGACCTTGCAAAGCCTTTTTACACTTTTCCAAGAAAGATCCAGCTGCATGATGCTCCAGTGCATTGTCCCTAATGACCTCACTGCCAAATGAGGCTGGAAAATTGTATTACCCCTGATTTTCTTCCAGAAATGTCTCCATCTGAGCTCTCCAGCTATGATTAAAGTAAAAAGACTCCCAATTCCAAGCTCACAAAGACACCCAGTGAGATGCTACCTCCAAATAAAAACACAATAGGCAAAGCTCTGCTCTAACCCCATTCCTTTCTTCTTTGCTGTTACTGGAGTTATTCTCCCTCAGTGCTGTCAAACCTTGGCAGTACTTGGAACAAAACTTTTAAGATGTGAGGAGGGAGCTGAATATAATAAGAAATCCAAGTATGAAGTGAGCAAGAAACTCCTTAGGAAGTAATCTGAATGAAAGCAAAAGACAACAGAAAAGAGCAGGAACCTTTATTTTTACAGGTGTTAACTTGGCAATAAACACTGATTTCATTCTCCACTCAAAAACCAGAAGAGGTATCAGAGTTTTGGTGATGTGCATTAATGTCATGCTATTTTTAATAATTCTACTCAAACCAAAATGTGGTTCTCATACATCTAATAAGAACAAAAAGGCCCTGCAAATGGTAGGCAAATGCTGAAATAAGGCTTCAGACCCTGAGGGCTCTGTGCCAATCGCCAGGAAGGCCAAGCTCTGGTTTGTGAAATGACAAAGAAGCTGCTGAGTTTGGCCATGACTTGGCTTGCACAACGCAAAGTGTGGTTTTGACACAACATGTGGGTGGTTCCACCCCCAGGAGCACAGAGATTCCCCATTTTGGGAGCTCTGCAGCTCCCAGACACCTCACAACAGGGAAACTGAAATGTGGGATGGGTCCAGGAGCCCTCCTGGCACCTGGGGACAACCACTGCCAGGCTTGGGAACCAGCAGTGTAAAACCAATGGACAAAACACACTCTGCCCCTGCAGGGAGATCTGCTCAGCCTCAGCTCAGGAAACACCACCAACACCTCACTGCCTCAGCAGATTTTGGCACGGGGAACTTCTCATCTCCCTCAGATAAAGAGCTTTGCATGTTTTGTAATGGTTTTAATCGAGGCTGCTGGACAGACGGGATACATCTGGCTGGTCGATTACACTTGTAATTAATGTCTCCTTTGATAAGCTCACACAGATTTAGGAGTCCATTAAATGTGATTAATTGAACTTGTTCCTTTTTCAGCAAATCATTTCAGGCCTTCCTGTGAGATGTACAAAGACGCTTAAACACAGTCTCATCTCTAACAGAATAAATACAAATAGAGTGTTAACAATTATACCTTCTACATAAAATATTTTCTTCTTATGCCACATTCCTGTAATTCAGGAGTGGGATGTTTTCACCAGAAATTGCTATTTACCTTGATTTCCTGTTCTGTGAAAAGCTAATACAAGTGAAAAAGCAAAGCAGTTCTTCTTCCCATGGGTTAATTTAGCATGTAACTTAACAGATGCTGTGCACTATGTATTCTTTCTTTCCAAGGATTTTCCATTAAGAAGCCAACTGCAAAAGCTACTTAAATTATTTTACAAATGGAAAAAAAAAAAACATTTGAAGGAAGAAGGTGAAGGCAGCATGAGCCAAATGGTATGCTTTTAAGGAAAAAAAAAGAAAAATAATTCTAAATTGAAATTCAGTTTATCTCATGTTTACACTTTGGGGGCTGGCAATGGTTCAGCTCAAAATATAATTTTAAGTATCACAAGGCTGAACATCATCTCTGTAGAAGTGAGCTGAAAACAGAGGTGGCAGAGTTTTGTGCTTGTTCTGCCTGGGGTTTTTTAAATAAGTCCAAAACTGAAGAAAAAAATACTACCTTAATTCTACAGACAGTGGATACTTACTCCAACTTACTAGATTTTGTGACTCAAGATCTAAGGAAACTGAGTAATAAATCTTCTACTATTACCAACCAATTAAATGGCTACAATATTAGAGGGAATAGAGGGATAAAGCTACTAAATGAAACTGAGTTTTTTTGTCAGATAGAGGATTTTTGCTCACAAGACACATGGCCTTCTTTTTGTTCAGTACCTGTATTTTAAAATACAAGAAGTTGTTGGCATAATTTGTCTATAAAGAATGTTCCCAACAAAATCACAAGAATTCCCTTCGCCCAGCTTAACACGAAGGGTACTGGTCTAGATCCTGCTTATGGTCAGTGATGAGCCAGAAGGATCTGAAAACGCATCCCTATTATTACACATTAATTCCTTAATGTTTTTGAAACCCTTCCTGCATCTGGGCTGCAGCAGAGGGACTTCAGCTCCCTGCTGAGTCCTCTCTCAGCAGCCAACTCCAAGTGTACCACTCTCAACACAACCACATTCAGGACAAGTTCTCATTCTTTAACAAACAAAAAAACAGGATTTTGTTAAAAGAAAGAGGTTACTTGGTGTTTGTGGGTTTCTGTTTTCTATTGCAGTTCTCTACGATGCCACAAGAACTTTTGCAATGATCATACAAAAAGGGGCAGTGGGAACACAGAGTCAACTCCTGAACCCACCAGTAGCACTGCAAAGCTGCTGCTGAAACTCCATTCTGGGACTCCTGTCCTCAGTACATCAAAAACCAAACATGTTACTCTGCAATTAGTAGCATTTGATAGCATGCTAATTATGTACCACAGGACGATTTATTGATAGAGTGGGTAGTTTCCCCTCTGCCAGGGTTCACAAAATTACATCATGGTTTTGAGTATCGAACAGCAGATTCCAAAATAAGCATTCTAAAACATAACTTAATTTAAGTTAATTTTAAGTGCACTTGATGGTGACAGTTATGAACCATTTCTGTCCTTAGGCAACCCAAGGGCACTGGCATGCAGATTCTGGTGCCAGCTCAGGTCTGTGCTCTGACTCTGGCTGGGTAAAAGTTGGGCCACGAGTAATTTCTCACACCCAGGCTGCTGTGTCACACAGGTCTGCTCTCACCTAGACTAACTCCAAGCACCAATCCCAGCATTAAGTTTCAGAGACAAACCAAGCTGGTTTTTTTTTCCCAAAGCCATGAGGAATAACAAGTGCACCGTGTTGGCAATATACACAGAATGCTTTATGGTAAGGCTTAAATTCTCCACTTCAGGATGCAAATGCATATGCTATCTATTCAGACAATTAAAACAGCTTAACAAATCAATCAATACTCTAAGTACCCTAACTAAGGATTTTTGAAACAATTGTTTCCCTTACATTAAAGGCTTTTTTTTCCCCTCTTCCTAGCTTACTTTCTCTCAAATGAAGACTTTTTTGGGGGGGTTTCTTGGAGTTTCTTCATTTTGGGGTTTTTTTCCTTTCCTTTTTTTTTGTATAGCAAATACGGCACTGCCCTGGGAATGGATTAGATGGATGGACTGTTCAGGAACCAGGAATCAGTTGGTTGCACTCATCCAGAGGGCAGTGGTCAAAGGATGAGTCCCAGTGGACATCAGTGACCAGTGGTGTCCCTCAGAGGCCTGTGCTGGGACCAGTGAGATTTAATATCTGCATGAGTGACACAGACAGAGGCATCCAGGGCACCCCCAGCAGGTGACACGGAGCTGAGGGTGCAGTGACACCCTGAGGGACAGGATGGCATCCAGAGGGACCTGGACACCCCCAGAGTGGCCCGTGGGGATCTCAGGAGGGTTCACCAGGCCAGGGGCTGCTGCTGGCCCTGGGTCAGGGCAGCCCCGGGCTGGATCCAGGCTGGGGCTGAGCAGCTGGAGCAGCCCTGCGAGGAGCCCTGGGGGTGCTGGGGCAGAGCTGGCACCCCAAACCCCTGTGCTGGGCTGAGCCCCAGCCTGGGCAGCAGGGCAGGGGGGATTCTGCCCCTCTGCCCCTGGGCTCAGGTGAGAGCCCACCTGCAGAGCTGCCCCAGCCCTGGGCCCAGCACAGGGAGGAGCTGGAGCTGCTGCAGCCAGGCCAGAGGAGGCTCCAGGATGAGCAGAGGATGCAGCAGCTCTGCTGGGAGGAAAGGCTGCCACAGCTGCCATTGTTCCCCTGCAGAGGAGAAGCTTTGGGGTGACCTCACTGTGGCCTTTCAGTTACTAAAGGGGGCCCACAAGGAAGACGGGGACAGAATTTTTAGTAGGGTCTGTCGAGACAGGGCAAGGGGTGATGCTTTTAAACTAAAAGAGAGTAGATTTAGACTGGATATATGGAAGGAGTATTTTACCACGAGGGTGGTGAGGCCCTGGCACAGGCTGCCCAAGAGGAGGTGGATGCCCCATCCCTGGAGACATTCAAGGTCAGGCTGGACAGGGCTCTGACCCATCTGGTCTACCTGAAGCAGGGGGGGTGGTCTAGATGACCTATAAAAGTCCCTTCCAACCCAAAGGCTTCTGTGATTATATGAACACCACCTTGCTCCTCACAGTGCTCTCCTGGCTCTTCCTCAAGCCCTGACGAGACCTGTTTGGTAAAAAGGAAAATGCACAGCAGCAGAAGGCACACAGTGAGACGGCATGTGGCTGTCCAGGAAGCTGTCCAGGAAAGCTACCCTTCCTCTTCAGACCCCTGCACTCCCCAGGGCACGTGACAGATGAAGCAGGTTGGAGGGGTGTGACGTGAGCCCTCCCCAAGGCTGTACCTGCTGCTCTCTCCCCACCTGAAGGTCCCCTCAGCCACAGCTCTGCAGAGGGGGCTGCGGGAGCAGGGCAGTGCCAAGCTGCCAGGAATGCCTGGAATCCTGCTGGAAATGGGCACAAGGAGACCCAAGACACATAAACAGGAGGGCAGAGACAGGAAGAGGTGGCAAAGACTCCAGAAAGCAGGAGCATAGTTGTAAAACAACAGGCAGGAGGGATGGAGGGGCAAACAGTTATCTTCCACCTGACAGAAGCCAGCCAGACAGGCACAACATAAAATAGGAATACACTCAAGTATATTTGCTAGAAAACGTTCTTAAGTACATCCATCTCCCTCTGTAGAAAGTCTTTCACATAAACTGAAAGCAAGTATCAGACACAAGATCTTTTTGCATCAAAAAATACAGTGCTCCTAAGTAATACAGAGTTAATTACTACAGTAGTGATTTCAAATTCTCTATTAAGAACCCAGAAAATATTCACATGAATTTTGAACATCTGACAATCATTTGTACTATTCCAAATTCCCAGAGGAAGAGTCCATGCCTAAAGCACACTCCTCAGGAGCCTAATTTACCAAAAGCCTCTTACCTCTGCCATACATAGAAAAGAACATCTGTTAAAAGAGACAAATATTGTCAGTCAAGCACAAAATTAAACTGCTAAAGACAGCCCGAAAGATAAATCTCGTTCCCTTCTGCAGTTCAGCAGATTGATGGCACATAAAAACCCACTTCAGTTTCATTCTCTTCAAAATTAAGAAAACAAATACATTCTGGGTTTATGAAAAATAAATGAATTCATGGCCTTTCTCTCTTCCCCAGCTCAGGAGGGGCTGGGAACAAGAGCATTACACTCCTCACTCCACATCACTGCTACCTGCATGTCAAACATGCAGACAGCCTCAGTCTTCCTCTCTCCCATACTGTCTCATTGACATCACTGCCTAGATTAAAACTGCTGCATTTCTAACTCCTGGCACCAACAGTGAGGGCAGGAATGGGGGAAGAAGTGATGTCTGAGAAGTTAACACATCCAAGGTATCCTCAATGCCACTGTTTCACAGAGAGTTATGTCCCAAGCCAGCTTCAAAGCTGAATAAAATATGAAAAGTAAGTCCTTATTAAAACAAAATGCTAGGACTTGAACAAATATACCAACATCCATACACTGTTAAAAAAGATTTAAACTTGCACACCAGTTTTAAGAGCTTAAGAGTCATTCTCCATTTGAATATGTGAAAAATCCCAGCATATGAATATATACTGAGAGAAAAAAACAAGCAACATCACAACCAGAGAGGACAAAAAAAAGTACCATAACTTATATGTCACCTCCTACAGTTTCTGATCTGTCCCATAATAATAAGTCAAACAGTTGCCAAAACATGCAAACAAAGGCTTTAAAGTTTTACTTTTCCTGCTTCTGTTTATAAGGTAGGGGTTTTTTTCTTGTGTAAAAAGTTAACTTCTTGATACCAAGAAACTGGACAAGCATCAAGCTTAAGACTTAATTGTTCTTCATTTAATAATGTCTATCTCAAAGGGAGGGGAGGAAAAAAACCCCAAAGCCATGAATATTACTAATCAGTGCAGTAATGCCACAAGTACAGCTGCTGAACACAGCATGTTTTCCATGCTGCTTGCAGTCACACGTGAAATAATGCACCTTTGAACCAGGTGTGAGTCTGGGGAAGCTCATCAGAGCTTAGGCCTGGGGAAATTCACAAAAACACGAGGGCTGGGCAAGGCAAGGCCTGCAAAGGCCAGCTGTTGCTGTAAAAAGCAATGCTAACGATTTTTATCTAATTTATCATCCAGGATAAGAACAGTGCTCTGCACTGCATTTGGACACAGGGCTTTGCAACTGCCTCCTCATGCCCCTGCAGCCACAACCCCACGGGGGGACAGCAGTTCCACCTAGAGGACGTCCCAAACTGTGAGGGGCAGTCAGGCGGGCGTGGCAAATAAATACACTTTACACATGAGCAATTTGTCAAACGAGATTTAAGCCCCACGCTTCCCTCACCTGCAATGCCACAAAAGACAATAATGGATGCCAGTATTGAGAACAGCAGCATTTCCTGACTGAGACAGGATTAAACTGCAAAAAAAACCCCATCCAACAACTCTTTCAGGTTACTCTACGAGGTGACAATACTGTGGTGTTTTTCACCTCCACTCTTTCAAAAAGAGAGAGCTCTGACATGACCAGTTCAAGCAGCTGGCTGCACAAACCATGAGCTGGATTCTCAAGAGTGCAAAATACCTCTTTGGTCAGTAAACATCTATTCATTGATGCACTTGAGGTTTGTATTTACAGAAAACAGCTCACGTGCTGGTTTTGTACTTTAGTTGCTTTTTCCTTTCCTGCTGCAAATTTAACTGCTTGTAGCTTCCATTGACACAAAACATTCTCAAGATGTTTTTCACAGCTTGCCTTTCACTTAAAAACCCATGGGAATATTACAAGCTATACAAACCATGAAACCATGGTTTTTATGATCACCAGCTCTTTAGACACTCTTCACTCCTCTGTTCTACCATTTAATGTGCAATGTTGTTTACCCTCACAGTAACCCTTTGGGGTCTTGTTTTTGCCACTACAACCCTTCCTGTCCTTGCTCACGTACAAACCTCAGGAGCTGAACTATGTAAATAAATGCACATACCCTTCACAGAAAAAAAAATTCCTCAACATTATCTACACAACTCCATCCTCTGATCTGAGCAACCAGCAGCCACCAATGAAAACCCACAAAATTAAAAGCATTTTGTACAGTTACAAGTCTGAGTTCATTCCAGCTGAGTTTCTGCTTGACTGATGACACAAATCCGTAACTCTGTCCATGAGAGCAATTAGCACTGAACAGCACCATTGACCAAATGTCACAAAAATCCACTACAGATCTCTCTAAGAGACCATGACAGAAACTAGAGAGGAACACACCTGCAGAGACCTCAACCAATACAGTTAAAAGCAGAGGCCACTGCTAAACCCGAGGGCTATTTGCACTGCACTTTGCAGAAAGAACTTGAAATTATATCTGCAGAGGTCCTGAAATACAAATTAAAAAGGCTTGTGTTGAACATCATGATGGAGGTTCAGCTACTTGAGGGATTCCATGATGCCTGGAGAGGGAGGACACATTTAGTTCTCAATGGGTGTGAAAGAGAAGGGAATTCCAGGGAACAAACTCCAAGCCAAAGACTAGCGCAGTACTCAGGAGAGAGCAGAAACCTGAACCCCATATTTAGGACTTAGAGCTATCACAGGGCAACAAGCTGCAGACTACCTGCAGCCTGAACAGAACCGTGCAGACCCGGGTGAAATGCTTTGGGTTAAAAGTTACTCGTGATCAGTGTATTTTCACAGGGTGTCCAAGAATGCTATAGAAAGAAACATTGCAAAAAAAGGGCAAACGGAAAAAAGAGGAACAGAGCACTCCGAAGATGGACTGAATTTTTCAATGAAGCAAGGAAGGGGCACATGAGAAGAGCAAAAATGTCCCAAAGGAGCCTCAAGGATGATGTACAGGCCAGGTTTTAAAGCAGCCAACATGTTAAGGAGAGTGAGTGTGGACCCTTGACTAGAAAGAACTTTGAGTACAAAACACTGTGTTCTTCTGAAAAAATGTATGTATTTTCTGAAGGCAAGACTTTTTATTTTCTAGAAAGAAGGAAATTAAACCATGAAAACATTTTGCTCCAGGCGGGTCAGCACTTGCAAACAGATGTTACTAACAGTTTGGGAACAGGACAGGACCCACCAGAACAGTTTGTCCTGAACTAGTTTTCGTAACCTACTTTTAATACAAGCTTTGCTTTTGAGGGAAGGCTCTTCACTGGACCTCAGCTGGAGGTGCTTGAATAGTATTTAGTATTTTCTGGTCGTTAAATCCACCCTAGAATAGTAAAGAACAAAAAAAAAAAAAAAAACTCACAGAAACTAAAGGGAAGCACAGAGACTTTCAACTCTGGTCAGTTTAACGGGACACTGAACCAACTCAGGGCTGCTCTCATAAAGCTGCAGCACTCTACCTTAGCTCAACATTCTATTTTATTCTTTTGGTAACCATAAGCACAGTCTTTGTGCTGGCCGCATCACCTTGCTCACTCAGTGCCAAGTTCTAATATGCAACATCCAACACCAAATCACCCCTGGTGCAATTCTTACACTACACAGGAGTAGAAAGACTTCTCTTCTCTTCTCTTCTCTTCTCTTCTCTTCTCTTCTCTTCTCTTCTCTTCTCTTCTCTTCTCTTCTCTTCTCTTCTCTTTTATCTTCTCTTCCCTGCTCTTCTCTCTCCTCTCGCCTCTCCTCTTTTATCCTCCCTTCTCCTCTTTTCTCCTTTTCTCTCCTCTCCCCTCTCTTCTCTTTTCTCCCCTCTTCTCTCCTTTTCTCTCCTCTCCTCTTTTCTCTTTTTCCTCTTCTCTTCTCTCAGCCTCTCCAAGCTCTAGTCTCCTGGGACTATTTTTCTCTCCCATCTTTACCCTGTTTTTATCATTTCAGTGTTTTTCTGCTGCATCCCTATCACACAAAGAGATGAAGAGCCTTCTTGAACCACAAGATCTAGTTCCCATGGTTTTACTTAGAAAGGTCTTCAAAAAACTATGGAAATTAAATTTTTCCCACCTTATGAGGATTCTCAACAAGAGGTTTTAGAAAAGAGCTGGTAAAGGATGAAATCACCAGGTACTGGGCCAACAACCAAACCTGAATACTACAGACATCTCAATATGCATTACAATTAAATTACTGCTGGGCTGTACAAAAGAAATTGTACAAAACCAAACCTAATTAAAAGCACAAGAAAGCAGCATATTGAAATCACTTAAATTACTATGAAATACTTCAGGGCCCTCTAGTGGTTTAATCTCTGGTACAAGAAAAAAATCCATGAAGAATTGTTTTTAAAATAAGGCTACTGAGGTGCATTGCAATAATGTGTTCTATTTTTGTCACTCTCATATAATTAAGGGTATTCAGGCTGGAAAGCTGCCTAGCAAATTACCAGAAAGGTGAAAAAACTACAAACTAATCCCTGTTCACAAAATCAGCTAATGGGTAGCATTTTTTGTCTTCATAAAAGCGACAAGTCGCTCTTTAACATTCTCAACTGTGCACAACAAAAAAAACACAAAGGAAAAAAAATACAACCACTCCCCCAAATTTGCACCAGAATGAGTATTTCATTCAAAATCGAAATGTCAAGCTCTAAACTAGCTCTTCACAGCCCAAAACTGCATGGTTAAAAAGAAAAAACTGAAAAAAACTGAAATTTTCTCAAAAAAATTGCATCTGCAAGATTTTATCCCCTCTGTTCAGAAGGCTGCTTCATCCTTCATCTATTACCCTCAAAATTACATCCTATTATGGCTTTATTACACAGCAAAACTGATACAGAAAACAGGTAACGAATTCCCTCTTGAAATATGCAAAGAGAACTCAAAGCAAGGAGATGATCAGTCACAATACTTCCAGGTCTGTACCCAAGACCAAGATGGTGCAGTAGGACAAACAGCATGAAATACCAGTTGCAAAGGTTTTCAACACCCACATTAATAGAAAAAGAAGTCTCAAGTCTTTTAGAGACCCCAAAGCTAAGACAAACAGGGAAAAAAAGCCACATAGCACTTCTTTCAGATCTGAAAGGTAAGTGCATGAGCTTGGAAATTATTCCAGCAGATCCTCTGATCTGGAGTGTGGTGGCAGGACTATGACAATGACGATGTTCAAGTGCAAAAATCTTTGATGGGCCACAGACAGAAGCCATGAACTTCAGTCTAAATACAACTTAGGAGCAAGTGCCCAGAACTCGGTGGGATCTGGCAAGTTCTCAAACCAGCAGCAACTGCAGCCACTCTGAAAAGGGCCATGACAGAACCATACCTGCTTCTGGATCTCAGCTCCACCAATGCCTGTGGGAAACAGAACCCCGAACAACAAAGCCTCCAGAGAACTCACCTCATGGAGGTTATACTGTGGATGAGCTTTTCAGATTGATCTGACAGCCTAGATGGAAGAACTATTTCAACTGGCTGCAGGCGCAGAACCCGACTCTCCAGCTCCGAGCGAGAAGCGCAGTCCCGAAAACTGTCAAAAATTACTTCTCCTGTAGTTGGCTGGATCGCCTGCCAAACAAAAGTATATCCACATATAGCCATTGCAAATTTACATTTTCAGGGACTGCTTCAGTGGCTCAAACTGTTAACCAGAAAGCAAATCTATGGTGTACAGTACAAAATTATACAGCAGCCCCAGACACAGTGAAAGCGGCAGATCAGAAAACCTGAACGTGCTTTTTTACAAACCCATGACACAACAGTAACTTCAGAACACTAACACGACTTTGTCTTGGTAGCTGGCAACAATACCTCACAAACGTAAACGTGCTCTTGCTGTTACCAGTCCATCACTGTTCAATTTTTAATACCAGACAAGTATAGTAACTGAAGTCTATGAAATGCACATGTAATTCAAACTGGAATTTGAATACTTGCTTTTGTTGTTCTCTCTCAGCTGCAGTGTGACATTCAAACAGAGGCACAATCAAGATACTTTTAAATTAATTCATTACCAGCTGACTGGGCTTCTATTATCACTGTGTTTTGCTGGTTAAACAAGACTGGGTTTAATCTTCACCATAAAAGACAGAACAAACCTGAAGCATAAATGGTAAAAAATCCTAAGTCTCCTCCTCTAAAGAACGGTATTTTGTAGAGGAAAAAAGTGCTCACAAGCTTTAAAATACTGACCCTAAAAATGTTTAAGCACTGACGTTTGTAAAGCATCTGAACTAATGATTTCCCTAATGAATTTAGTTAAAACGCTAATATGTTTTCAAGCTAAACAGCAGCAAAACCAGTTTGACAAATGTTCAACTATCAACTCCATAACCCTTCTGCAGTTTTCAAAAATAAAGCCATCACAGTTCACAGATAGATATCTTACCTTAAGTGCCTCTTTAACCAAAAAAACCCACAAAAAACAAAAAATCAATTCCTACTCCCCCACAAAATAAAATCTGAAAGACAGAACAGTCATGAATTTAACAACGTAGCCACCCACCTCCCCCAAAAAAAAAAACCCAAAACTCGCAACAGAACAACCCTACGCAAACCCTAAAATACTGACTCCTGAGAAATTAACTTACCATCATGCCTGTAACAATGTCACCTTTCTTCCTGTCTTTCAGGTTGTCTCCATTTTCACAGATGCAGAGGAGGTAGTTATCAGGGACATCTGCTGTTACCTCTTCAACATCTACAGAATCATCCAGCTTCAACAAAGGGTTCACATGTAACAAATGTTCAAAAAAACAGTGCATAGATTTGGGTGGATTATTCACAGGTCTTTCTAGATCTAAGTCTTGTACTCTTAGACATTAATCTAACAATCTTTTTATGTCCTGGTACCTAGCAAGTTAGTTTGAGAAATTAAATTAAAAAACAAGAGGTAGATAAGACAAGATAGAGGAAAACAAAAAACTGAAGAAAAGAAATTAAATTCACTGGTTACAAGATGTTTCTCTCTCATTTTAACATTTTCTGGGCAAGACCTGCAGGACACTGCAGATTTGGTAAGTCCACTCTGTGACTTCAGAAAGCAACTACAGCAAACACAACAAACCTACAGCCCTGAGGAGATTATATTGTTTGTAAGGCCAGCAAGATGTTTTACCACAACGTAAAATTAAAGGAACTTTAATTCCTGCTGCCACTCTTATGTCAGCCACTAGCTGCTCATGTTCCATCCTGGAGATAATACTAGAATCAAGGCCTCCCAACGGTTAGTCTGAAACCAAGTTTATTTGAAAAGGATATCTTCTCCAATAAGTGTAGACTTAGTGTAGAGGGCAGTCAGCTTACGACTGAAGAGAGAGCTTTTATTTTCTCCAGCAGCTTTCAGTGCTGCAGTTTCCATTTGTTTTATTACTCCAACCTACAGGCAGGCAAAAAAGAAACAAAGTTAGATCTCTGGTAATGAATTATTATTTTTATTTTTATATATATCTGGTAATGTTTTACGAAGTGCAAACGAAAAATGCATAATTCAAGCTGGCATCCATCATCAACAGAAAGGGCTCTCACATCAATCCTACTAATGAGATTCTAAGGCACTGCTTTTCCTGACCCTTTTCCTACTCCTAACTGCCCTCTTGACTTCTGTACCTGTGCTTCTCATCCTATTTTGAAACAATTTAGCTGGAATCACTGCTTATTAGAGAATGGTTGCTGCATCCAATTTAGAATCAACAAGTCCATTTCTTAGAAAAGGAAGCAGAAAAAGAGGTTACCACCAGAAAGTCACAGAATTACAGTGATCCAGAACAGGAAGGAACAGAGGAAAAAAAATAGGCTGGGATAAGAAAAACAAGGATGTGAGGAATAATAAAACAGAGACAGGTTATGTACATTTCTCCTTATTAAATGCAAAAACTTGATACAGAAACACTTGAGAAAAATAATTGTCCTGGAACTGTTCCTGAAAAAATGAAGATACTCCTCTGAATCTGCTACTGGTTCATGACACCCCCAGCACAGAGAAACTGAAACAAAGGGAAGTTGGCCATTTCTATTGCAGGAATCAGCGATAACGAGCTTCCCACTTCTCAACTGAAACCAGGTTCTGGTACAAGCAGTGCAAGTTCTCTCAGGGCTGTTCTGTACTCAATTAACAGGAGGCAGGGGTAACCTTGTGTCCCTTGGCGACGAGGCGGCGCACGTGGACGAAGAGCCGGTGGCTGGGGATGCTGGCAGTCATGAAGTTGTGATCCAGGTGACAGTAAATGTTCAGTTCTCTAGCTGCAATCTGCGAGGGGCAACAAGAGTCAGCCAACGGGTCACAGAGTAACCTAAGAAGGCAAGGAGCTTATCTCTATGACAACAGTGATGCACAACTACAATTAAAAGCTCGGTGACAAAGGGAAAACATTCCAGGAGAAAGCCTGGAGGGGCCACTCCACCTTCCTGTCCCGGCATTGCCATGAACAGGGGATTCACTACCACAGGCTGCAGGTGTCAGGTTTTAAGGTTGCACCTTGATCTTTACCACTGTGAGGTAAACCACCCACACTGCACACACAGGGTCGGAAACACAGCTTAACAAAAGGTCAAATGATTTTCACACCACTAAAAATCAGCAGGAATGGAAGTGTTTAGTTTGTGGACATAAAGATGGGATTAACCTGGCCAATCAACTAAAATACTGAAAAACCAATACTGAACAGCAGTGGAAACTAAATACTTAACAAAAAAGAGTAACAACACTTAGTAAAATGTGACATTACCACATATGATTTGTATTTGTCCTTTTGCCTCTTAGCAAAATGGCAAGTGTCCACTGACCATAGAATGTGGTGTTAGGCAGGGCCTGCAGCCATACACTGACCTATCTGAACAGCATATTTCTATTTCTGGGCTGTAAGAACACCAGCAAACGAGCAGACAAATTACACAGCACCAATACAACGGAGAAAATGAATTCCCAGTAACCAAGCAACATTCCTCACTGGTCTCAAGCGTGGAAATAGCACCAAGCAAAGGTTGGTAGCAACGACTTTGGGACAGATCGTAAGAAGAAGCATCGTGAAACATTAATGAACATCACTTTAAAATTATGTTTGTTATACAGCCTTTTCCAGTTCCTACAGATCTGAGTAGGTGCCACATCCAGACATGCATTTGGGATGCTCTCTGCACCCAGGCTGTACCCGATATATTCATCTTTTTTAACACCACTTGCTCCACTGCCTTTCAATCTGAAAGATTCCTAATGTCATACATTACAGCTATATATTAAATACATATAATAGTAGAATTCTAAGCCATGATATATAATTCCCCTCTGAAAGTTTTTCAACTTTAACTCTGACAAAAAATTATCCCAGGAACTCACCTCAAATTCTCAATATACAAGATAGCACGCACTACCATGTGATTACAAAATAATAAATGCCATTTTCACAAAAAATTGTGTGCATAATGGATAGTCTCCAAATTCAGCATGTAGGGATTTTTCATCCTGATTTCAAGCAACAAAACTAAACAAAATACCCCACAAAACTTATGCCCCCAAAGAAGTCTCCCTTCCAGAAGTGTCCACAGACCTAGGACAACACCGGCACAATGCAAGAATCTTTCCATAATCTTGGAAAAAATTACCTCTGCATCTTGTCCAAAGAACCGGTATTTGTATCCACATTCCACACACAAAACAGCATCTTTATACTTCTTCTTCATTTCTATGAATTGCAGTTCTAGTGGAGTGTAAATGCTTTTGGTTCTTTTATTAAGACTTGTATCTGAAGAATTTTGAGAATTTTCATAGGACTTAAGAGATGCAGAAAACTGACTAAGATTACATTGTAACTCCTCCTGTAAATAAAGATGGAAAAGTATTATTAGGAATCATCGAACAAATCAATTGCCCCCTCCTTGGCTTACACTCACCACAGAGCTAAAGATTGCTCTTGCACTGAAGAGCCCCCAAGCTGCAGCACAACTATTGAAGAAGGATATACAGAACACAGTATATCTAGGATTAAAAGGAATTAAAAAGTCATGAACGTCAAAGTTAGATAGTCCTCAGACACCTGAGGTGAAATCAGAACCCTATTGTATCATAAGCTCTCAAAACACAGACAAGGAAATGCAGGCTGCAAAGACTGGGCAGTCTAAACTGGCCATATATTGAAATAAGGATGAATTACTGCTCCAGTTTACAGGTGAGAAATCCCAGCACGGAGAGATTAATGATGTTCCAAAAATCCACAGTAAATCAAGAAATAAACCAATTTGAGTCTCAGTTCCCTGTCTTGGCCACCAAAACCATACTCCTTCTCCAGTCTGCACTACCTCTGTAAGTTCAGCAAACCTCCCAGAATAACTTAAAACACAGAAAATCTATACTTCAGTTTCTAAAACCTTAAATGTGAAAGGCTTTGAGCCCACTCTGTCCGCAGTTTACCATTTACAATGACATTACATAGCCTATTCTTGCCAAGCAACTTCAGCTCTACCACTGTGTTGTTCTATATTGTCAGCAGAGTGATGGGTTCAGAAGCACAGAGAAAAATGCTGAAAAGTGTTTCACTTACGGCAAAGTTCCTCCTTGCTCACATCACAACATCAAATACAGATAATACTGGTTAAAAAAAAATACAAAGACAATGCCCTCCAGAAATTTTTAAAGCATATGACTATTTAAAACACAATTGATCAGGTTGTGCTACAAATTCTGTATCTGCAAATTAATCCAATAAACTTCCATTTCTACCAAGGGCCCCATTCAGATTACAAGAAACAAAGTGAACAGACGGTTTAGCAGCAATGGCAATTCAGAAAAAACACAGAAATATCTTAAATCATATACTTTGGGTCATGGGAATGTACAAAGAGTGCAGTCAGAGAACAGCCTGGGAAAAACAACACTTAGCTGTAACTGCAAAATCCCCACAACTGCACAGCACTAAGCAAGAGAACACAGCCCAGCACAAATGAAGCTGCACTGCTCCCAGAACTTGGGTGGACTCAGGAGCTCAGGTGTCTCTGCTGCAAAATCCTCAGCCCCAGGACTCGGTGGTCCTCAATCCAAGGTCTGTGCCAGCCCAACAGGATGACCTTGTCTCATTTTACAGGAAATTGTCATGGCAAAGCATGTGAAATAAGGGCATGAAAGAAACCAAAAGGAGTAAAAACAGACAGAAAAGCTGACCTGTTGAGATGGTCATAAGCTAGCAGCTGGAGGAAGGTTACTAAGAAAAAAGCAAGACACAAGCACTTAAAAGGAGCCATTCCAAGGAAGGCAGGCCAGCCCTGGAATCAGTTTTCTGTGTTCTCCAACTGACCACACCTTCATAACCTCAGTCCCTTACCACAACAGAATTATCTTGCCACAGGCTGCTCACTTCAGCATTTGGATCCCACATCCACACAAAGCAGACACCCCCAGCTGAAGGTCACAGCCCTCGGACAGGGAAGGTTAAAATCAGCTGTACAGCTTTTCATACAAGCTCCTTCCCTCAAAACGCCAGATGTAGAACTCCATCAAAGAGCAGCTGCCACAGTAAGCCATGAGATGCATTCTAGGACCTGAGCATGTCAAACTGAGCACACTGACCCCCAAACCCTGCAATTAACTAATATTAACTAGCCCCATAAGTAAAGGGGAAGCAAAATACTACTACTCCACTCAAGTCTTGACTTGCACCATACATTTCGTAATGACAATTTTTCATGTGAGCTACCACTATCTTCTGCAGATGAAAAAGCAGCGATACCCTTACTAGTTAGATGTACCAGCAACTGGATTAAGCCACATGTCAGTGATAACCCTAAACAATATTTTTGCAAAGAAAGCCTGTTAGAAGTTTGAGAGCCCACACCAAAACTGGTGTAACTGAAAGCAAGCTGAGAGAAGTGCCACTCTGAACATGCGTTATTAGAGTATTACAGCTTCCCTGCCAGGCCAAGTGCCCTCTCCTGATTCTGCTGTTCAGTGGTGTCACTGAAGAGCCACAACAGCCATCCTGCTCAGCATGCAGGGAGCTCCAGGAAAACATCCGTACACCACACAGGTCTGTGGGGTTCTGCTGCACCATTCCATGTCAGAGCACGGGAACACAAAAGGAAGCTTGTTTCAACTCATAACAAGCAATCTACACACACTGCGGGACCAAAGCTCTGCGTACCTTCTGTGCCGCCTTCGGGCCAGTGTCCCAAGATGGAAGAGGATTTTTCAGTTCTGAGCTTCTCTCAGTAACACTGGGACATTTTTCCAAACCCAGAGATTCTTTCTCCTGAAGGCCATCCCGGACTCTGGTACACTGCTGGTTTGAATCACTGCAAAACTCTCTCAGCCTGCCCAGAGTTTGCAAACAGATACGGGACTTTTCACACTTCTGAGATTCTTCTTCGGTGAAAATACACAACAAAAACATATTAGCAACTTATTTTCTAAAAGAGAGTGTCTATTAGAAGAACATCAGTAAGCACAGAACACAACCATTTCGCCCCATGTCTCTCTTCACTATGCTCCCCCTCCTCTCCCACTGCAGTATTTCTGCCAGCCTGACAAATCACACACGTAAACAGCTCGGTTAACTTTCCTGGAAAAGCAATATTCCTCACTTGTGTGCTTCCTTCTATGTGGGAAGAGATGCATCATCATTCTTTGGACTGAAAACTGCACAGCCACGAAGTTAGCCAAGAATACTGGGAATCAAGCAGATTTTCTTTCAGTACCTTTCTTAAGTAGACAATATTGCTTCTTGAGGGTGTTCTGGTGATACATCAAAGCATCACACCAACAAATTTAATACCATTTCCACTTTGAAACTTAAGAGGCTAATTCTTTCTATTGAAATATAATGGACTTTACATTCACTGGTTTTCATAACAGCATTAACTTACTAAATTCTCTGTTTAAAGCCAGATGGAACTCAGGCATTTCCGAGGCAACAGAGCAGCTGACAATGAAAAGCTTATTTACTGGCTGCCAATGCTTGAAGGTTTGCTAACAGTCAACTCACTTTTATCCTGAGTCTTCAGCGGGCTAAAGACCTCTTCCAGAGTAATTTGTCGTGCCTTGGTCTTCTTTTCACAGGGTTCATCGCTTTCGGTAGATGGGCTCCTTTTTGTGCCAAATTCAGAAGCCTGAAACGTAAATTAAACTAATAAGTTTTCTGTTTGCTGTCTTCTGAAAGAGAATAATGCAACCAGCGACTTCACCAAGAGTTAATGCAAAATAATCCAACCTCCCATCCCTGGAATTTTTCAAGGCCAGGCTGGAGGGGCTTGGAGCATCCTGCTCCACAGATTTCTTTTGAAGCATGTACTTGGAACATTACGTAAACAGAAAATTCATCAGTTTTGCTGTTTCATCATTGATCTATTTCAAGAAGCTTGACTAAATACCAAGAAGTAACTTGTAAGTCCAACAAAACACAAACACCTTGCACAGAAGCACACAACAGGTTCTTTCAGCAGCTTGCATCCACATTTCATATGGTAACCTCAGATGATTTAACCAGGGAATTTCAATTTCCTTAGAACTAAGCAGGAACTCCAGCCTCACCAGTTAAGCCCAAAGCCTCCACATAAGCACAGCCCACATGAGTAGCAGTTTCCAAGTCCACTGTTAAATACCACCAAATTAACAGTAATTGGGAAGTTTTTTCTACAAGGGCAGAAAGCTGTACTCATACCTTTCAAAATATATTTGGACCAAAGGTAACCAAAACAGCTGACTTGAGTGATAGGTAAAAAAAGCAAAAGCCTTTCCAGGACCAGAAGGGGCTGGAAATAATAACTACAGAGAGACCAGAAAATATAAAATCAGAATGAAATCCAACTGCTGAGACACAGCCACTTTTTCCCAGTGGTGACACAGGGAGGATCTGGATCACTGCAGGCTCTTTTGGCCTTGCACCTACCAGCACTCAGACCTGGAGTCACCTGAGACAGGAGCTCAGCTCACTGCACACCAGAGCTGCCCAAAAATGGGATTCATTCCTCAGTGTGCCACAAGCCAGCAGCGACGCCCTGGAGAGAGACACTGGGTGTTCCATCAGTGCTGGGCAGGCCTGGGAGCTCCAGTGTTCCAGCACACCCCACCACCCTTTCCCTGCCATTATTTACATTATCTACAGAAAGCCAGAGCTGCTCACTCCCCCAGCACTGCCCCTCTATTGGGAGCGATCAGTCATTGCCATACAGGTTGTGGGACCCCAGCCAGGCTCTGCACCTGCTCAGGGGCCGGGCCTGTGCCTGGGCCGGGGCTCTCTGACCTCAGGGGTGACTTTGGCTACTGTCACCAACAGGGTTCAACTGCACGACACACAGACCCTGAACATTTTGACAAGTTTGCACTGCACACGTGGACATACATCATCCTGATTTACATCCTTAAAACTTGCTAATTCCAGGACGTCCTGGACTTAGGGATGGAGCTGTTGCCTGTCCCACTGATCACGTCTCACTTCTTGCTGATCGGGCTTCAAATTACACAAAGATCAAATCTCAGAGAACATCCTGACTTACAATAATCTCAACATATGCCATATTTTGCAAAACTAGAAGGCACAATGTGTGCCAGGGGTCCAACACTGGAGTGAAGCCCCAATGACATGGACCAACACCCGGGCCTTGCCCAGCTCACCAAACCCGTGCCAAGCTTCAAAACAGGCACATCCTGTATCACAGAATCACAAGATATTTGGGGTTGGAAGGTCCCTCTGGAGCTCTCCCAGCCCATGCCCTGCCCAGGCAGGGTCCCCTGGAGCAGTGGCACAGGAACGTGTCCAGCTGGGGCTGGGATGTCTCCAGACAGGGACACTCCAGGCCCTCCCTGGGCAGCTGTTCCAGGGCTCTGCCCCTCCATGGAGAGAAGTTCTTCCTGCTGCTGGGCTGCAGCTGGCTGTGCTTTATTTGATGGCCACTGCTGCTCACGCTGTCCCTGGCAGTGCTGAGCAGAGCCTGGCCCCATCCTCTGGCAGCCCTGGGAGATGTTTGTATGGACTGATGGGATCCCCCCTCAGTGCTCCCTGCTCCAGGCTGACCAGGCCCAGCTCCCGCAGCCCCTGCCCAGCACAGAGATGCTGCAGAGCCCAAATCCCCTCTGTGGCCTCCCCTGG
>VZTG01007868.1:553978-576566 GCA_013397845.1 Melanocharis versteri | reverse complement strand
GGGGATGCTCTGTTCGGCGGGAAAGCGGCGGCGCGGCGGGAGCGGGGCTGTGGGGGTTTTTGGGGTGGGCTCTCTCTCGTGCCGTGGCCGCAGGTTGTCGCTCCTGCAAGCACAGCTGGGGGACAAAGGTCCCTCCTCGGCCATGGCACCGGCCCAGGCCCCGTCCAACCGCCTCTCCGCGGGGTCCAGCAACACTCCCATCGTGAGTGGGGTTCTTTTGTTGCAATTAGAGAACTTGCACAAAAAATCAGAAATTAGAGAACGTATTCCTAAGACACGTTGTAACGCAGTTCGTGCTTCCCGGCAGGAATGAGTACAAGTACTTCCAGAGATTGACGAGCACATCCCGCGTGGAAGGTAACGTGGGGGTGTGTGGCACCGGACACCCGAAAAACCCGGGGTTCTGCATTTCCCTGCCTTTGCTCTTCCTGCACCCTGCCTGCCCTCCCAGGCCTCACCGGTGTTTCTGCCCTTTGTAATAGTTCGGGCTAGATGAGGAAAGAAGATGAATCAGATATTTCAGAGGAGATGCAGGTGGTCTGTTAGGAAACACTTTTCAAGTCCTTCTTTCACCAGAAGAATAGAGAACTTCGTCTAAAGTTTACCCAGCGAGTCTTTACGTGAAACTCCAAGTTAAAAACGGGAAGGTTTTCACAAATTAGCTGAGGTCGTTTGTTTTTCTCAGTCTACATTAGCTTATCTAACTTGTTTGCTGTAGCTCAGCCTTGGCCATTTGATCCACCCCTCTGACTCTTGTGACAGTAATTTTGCTGAGTTTTCTGAGTGCTGAGCCAAATCCATGCACCAGAAAATCCAAACAATGCCGATAGCATAGAGCAGAAGTACTGCAGTTGTTTGTCAACACAGTCACTTTTTCATGGTTTGTTTAGAGTTTTTTTTATGCTGTTAAAACTCGTTGTTCGGTAAAAACTCACTTCTGGTCAGCTTGATATATTCCCTTGTGTAGATTAGGTGACTTACTCCATTTTCTGCCTTGAGGGTCTGTTTTGATTAGGTGACTTATTCAATTTTCTGATTTGAATGTCTATTCCATAATCCACAAGGAATGTCTAATCTCATTTTGAAACAGTCCTAAGTGAAAGACTTTACTTAGGTTTTGGAGACCTTATTCAGCCCTTCGCAACCTTATAAGTACAAAAAAAGGACAGAACACAATGACAGGTGTAACTCTTTTTAGATGTCTGCAAGTTGCATCTTACCTGGCACAAATAACCTCTGATCAAGAAAAAAGATGTCTGAAATATAATTAAAAAGAAACATTTTGCTCTACCCTGCCTGCAGATCTTTTGATAAGATGTGATCTTGGATGCTAGGCAGGTAAAGTGCTTCATAAGCAGACTTCTTAATGGATTATGCTGCCATAAATCTTCACAGCAGGGATGTCACCACTGCCTCTGTTGTCTCTCAGCCTGGAAACAACATGGGAAGAGTGACCATGTTGGCATTGTGTTTATTTCTCTGACAGCTCCTTTTCCTCATAAAGAGAAACATTCCTTTCCTTAGCAGCTTTACATATAACAGGTAATCAGGTTATGAATGCTTGGGTTTGGTCAGAAATTGTATTTATGGGTGAATGTTAGGGTATGACTGAACACCTGTAGCACTTTGGCTTTAAGTTTAATTTGACTGGTTCTTCTCATAGAAATTACTTTGAGTTTATGAATCTGTGTGTGGCTCGTTTGAGAACTGGGCCCTGAGCTTGTGCTTTTGTTAATTGCTGAAGAGGGGCTTGGAAGGGCAGGGGAAGTCCATCAGTGCCTCTAAACAATTCAAATCAATTCTCTCTCGCTCAGGTAAACAGAATGCAGTGATAATGGGTAAAAAAACGTGGTTCTCCATTCCTGAGAAGAACCGTCCTTTAAAAGACAGAATTAACATTGTGCTCAGCAGGGAGCTCAAGTAAGTATGTTAAATAAGGGCCCTGTAAAACGAATGAAAACCTGCACCAAAAAATGTCTGTAGCATTACAACATACAGTAGTTACAAATGTAGCATTTTTGATACCTGGTTAGAAAGCGTTTCATCAGTTTGTTCTGAGTGTTATAACTACTTTACTCTTAGTTTTTAATTTTTTAAAATTCCTTCACAAGGTCATTGTCATTACTTTGCACCATGAGTACTACTTCTAGCTCTGCTTACAAACCATTTGACGAGTTTCAATAGTGTTTCTGACTCATGTATTTAACTGTATTTCTCTAGTTCCTGCTTAGATTGGTGGCCCTAAATCCATTTTTTGAAGTTTATTTTTATTAGGATTTGTGGATGAACTGTCCTTTTTCAGAGCTCTCTTCCTGAATGCCTCACCCACAGTCACCCAAATATTTTTAAAAACAAATGTCTATTTGTAGTGGTTTATTGCTTTGGAGGATGTTGGTGGATTTGCAGGTGAATGTGTGGGTGGACAGGGAAAATTGGCTTTTCAATTCGTTTTATTGAATGAAATATTAACATTCTGGAATTCAAGTCAGAATCGACATTTGATTTCTTGATAGTCTGTATTTAATGATCTATGTTTAATTTATAGATTATGTATTTATATTGTAGGTGTGTAAATCTCTCAGTTACACTTTTTCAAAAGCATGTTATACAATTTCAGATTTTTAATTTATAATTTATGAATTACAATTTCAGCAAATTTTAATTTTTAATTTATATGCCTCCTAAGCTATGATCTGTTGAACAGTCCTGCAGTCAGATGAGACTTCTAACATAATTTGGCATAAGAGGCTCTTCAAAATAGTTAACTAACCTGAAACATTTAGTTCTTTGTTAATTCAGCGAAGCACATTTTGTGTCTAGTTTGTAGTGATGATCATGATGAATTGTCCTTTATTTATTTAGTAATATAACTTTGCTTTTTCTAGGGAAGCCCCGAAAGGAGCACATTATCTTTCCAAAAGTCTGGATGATGCTCTAGCTCTTTTGGATTCACCAGAGTTAAAAAGTAAAGTAGACATGGTTTGGATCGTGGGAGGCACTTCAGTGTACAAGGTACATTTAGCCTCCTCCTAAACTACTCATTTTCTGTGATGGGATGAGGATGAAGTCCCTATTACTGGGGCTTTAGGAGGTGCTTTCCCCTCACATTACCAGCAAACTGCAGTGATTGCAACAGAGCAAGCCTCAGGGAGCGAGATCTCAACTCTCAAGTTCAGAATACCCATCCAGAAACTGAACATTGCTCTTGCCAATGGGCCAGTGTCACACAGTTGTTGTGCTTTTGAGAGTGTCTCATAAATACCTAAATTGCTAGGTTTTTCAGACAAAGCCCATATTGTTATGTTTATTTTACTGAGCCCATGTTGTTATGTTTATTTTACTGAGATTGCTGACTGACCCTGCAGAGGATGTGAAAAGGAAAAAAAGGAAAAGTGCTCCAGCATTTTTAGCCGGAGTATGACTCTTTATACATGTAAATGGGGAAGAAAATAGGATTTAGAGAGAGCTGGCAGGTCATAGTGCCAGCCATAACAGGAGATAATCATACAACAAAAGGTCGCGCTCACTCTGCTTTCCCATCCAGCAGTGTTCCTACTGCTCTCACTCCCCAGGTCAAGGATTGTAAAGCAAATTCTTTTTAACAGTGGAAGAAACAGTGCTGCTGTCCTTTAGCCATTACAAGCACGCTGGGAGATACACTCCAGTTGTTGTTTGGCACTAGGACATGAGATGTGTGATGACAGTGCCATAATGGGAAATTAGGGCTGATACTGTGCCTTGTGTATGGGCTAGCAAAGTGCATTTTTCTGGTTCTTCTTGCCTTTACACTTTGTGCTTTTCGTGAACCTCTTCTCTGTGTCTGAGGAAATGCATCTTTTACAGTAAAAACAGTGAAGTAGTTAGAGGTTGCTAAGATTGTAAGAAAATGAGGTGCATATGAAATAACACTGTCATTCCTCGAGGTGAAGTCCGCCATATATTTGATGTGCAAATGCATTCAGCCTAGAGCCAGATATTATCCTCCAGGAGTAATGTCCTTGACTCTCAGCCATGGCAGTGCCTGTTCCGTGCATGCAGAGGGTTTCTGGAGAGGGCTTCTCACAGAGGGCACAGCTGCCCAGCAGGAGCCAGAGCCAGCTGTGGGCAGCAGCATTTGCCCCTTCCCTGCCGCAGCCGCGGGCTCAGCTCTAAAGAGTTATTGCTTCTGCTGCTTCCTCCAAGAGCGCCTGTCTTGGAGGCTTCTATTTTAACTATTCTTCCAGTGTCTGGCTGATATTTGGGAGAAAATAATGCCTTTTTTTAGACCATTACTCACCAATACTCAGATTATAAATTGGCAGTTTTGGTCAAGAGTAAATTGGAATGTACTATTTGTGCTGATCAGTACAAGGGAATGTGTCTTAAAGTAATAGGAGACCTGGTTGCCCTAGACATGGAAAAGCATTGAGAGAGAAGGGAATGTCCAGTATGAAGAAGAGAAGGCTCCAGGGAGACCTCAGAGGCCCTTCCAGTGCTTAAAGGGGCTCGAGGAGAGCTGGAAGACGGACTGGGGACAAGGGCCTGAAGTGGCAGGGCAAGAGGGAATGGCTCCCAGTGCCAGAGGGCAGGGATGGGTGGGATATTGGGCAGGAATTGTTCCCTGGGAGGGTGGGCAGGCCCTGGCACAGGGTGCCCAGAGCAGCTGTGGCTGCCCCTGGATCCCTGGCAGTGCCCAAGGCCAGGCTGGACACTGGGGCTGGGAGCAGCCTGGGACAGTGGGAGGTGTCCCTGCCCATGGAACAAGATGAGCTTTAAGGTTCTGTCCAACCCAAACCCTTTTATGGTTCTAAAATTTCAGCTGTTTTCCCCCCTTCCAAGAATCTACTCATGACATTTCAAAGGTAAGTTTCATTACATTAGAGAGACATCTGATAGTTTTATACAGATTCCTGCACTCAAACTGCCTTTGTGATGTTAACTTAAAGGGTTTTATGGGGACCATACACCTCTACCAAAACTGCAAGTAGTATTTTTAGTGCTGTATTAAAGATGCACAAAGGATTTTACAGGAATATTTCTGTTATACCTTGTAGAAATGTGTGGGAAGTAAAGCACAACCAGTAGTTGAAGCTAATAATTTTATTCAGTAGTTGTAGGTATTTGGTTTTAAAGCATTATTTAGATTTCACTAGTTTGTGTGGCTCAAAGGTTGAAAACTGATTTTGTTCATTAATACAGGCATGTGCTTGTCTATAGAAAGGGCTACCCCATTTTGATTATTCAAGCTGTTACAGGACTTCCTTACAGAAAAGCAAGTCTATTTATACTTCCTACTGTCAGACAGAAAGGATGTTCACGTGAGAGTTCCTCGCTGCCCTTTTAGATCAAGGGAAGCACTTGCAGGTGGCAGGTTTGCAGGTCCCCAGTGGAATCTGCCTCCAGCTTCTCTGTGATGGTTTTCTGTCTGACCCTGTCATCCTGTGGGCAGGGAGCATGGTCTGTGCAGCGTAGTTGTTCTGTGGGTTGCTAGCTCCTTGAGGCACGGTGATTTTCCGTTGGGATCACTACAAAACGGAGCCAGAGGCACCTGTGGCACTTAGGGGGGCTGCTCTGACAGCCTGTCGGGGGCTGCTGTGGCTGTCAAAAGAGGAGTGGGAAGATGTGGGGAACCTCGGGACAGCACTGCAGCTGCTCTGCCCAGGTTGGTCTGTGGTCCTTGGTGCCGTGAGCTCAGTCTGGTGACATCTCTTTGGGGTGGGATCCTGGGGAATAGGAAGCAGACGCAGAATGTACGGGATGTGAGGGTGCACAGCTGAGGGCATCTGTCAGAAGCTACAGCAGCAGCTTTGCCATTGCCAGACAACACCTCCAGGGTCCACATCATTATTTGAGATGGTGGCTTTTTGTCCTGTGGAGCCTTTTAACACAGCTCCTCACCTTAGCACCATCTGATCAGTTAATCAGTTTGGCTTGGGGAGGTCCACCATGATCAGGGCTGTTGTCACCCAGCTCTGGGAACAATCCTGCAAGCCGTGTTTCTGTAGATGGTGTGAGCAGGGAATGTGCCATGGCCTTCCAGGCCTTTGCTGTCTTTGGTTTCCCACACCCTTGGTGGGTGCCCTGGGCCATCAGGATGTCTGTGCACCTGCCTTACTGTGCCTTTAGCTTAGCCCAGACACCACGCTGAAACACCAGCCAGACTTGCCCTCATCCAGGGAGCTGGGCCAGGGTGCAGCAGCTGCCCAGCTGTCTGAGTGCACTTGTGGGTCACGGGTGTCCAGTCAGTCTCAGGTACAGATGGCTCTGGTGCCCTCCCCAGCCTCTACGAACTGAGGCAAGCCAAGGTACTAGAGCATGTGCTCCAGGATGGCATTTTGGGACAGGATGCTGCCTGCCAGGAGTGGGATGGAGGCAGGGGATTGCTGCTGTTCACGTCTTTTTCCTCCTCAGACTGCAGAAGAGGGAGGACCAAATCTGTGAACATTTATAAGGACACAGAGCATCCCTCTGTTGGTTCTGGCCATTCCTCCCACTGCCACTCGGTTCTCAAGAACACAGTCCTCTCCAGGGGCTGAGAGGACTGGCATCAGCTGCCTCAGGCCCCTGTGAGCTATGGTGCCCATCCAGGTCCTCTTGTAGGTCACGCTGATGCTGTGCTCAGACGCACTTTAGGAAGCTGTGACCTGGCCTCTGCAACAGGGGAAGGTGGAGCAGTTGGGACAGGGAGAGCTGGGTGGAGTGTTGGTATTGGCAAGTGAGGGCAGGAAGGATTGAAAACAGCTCCATCAGTTCAGTGGGGGTTCAAAAAAACTCCTGTGGGTGCCATCTTCTTGAATTTGACTGGACACTGATCCCTTGATAAGGTTTATAATCTCGTAGTGTAGCCACGGTGCAGTAGCAATGCCCCCAGGGAAGCTTTTGGATTTGTGACAGCACAGGTTTGCCTGGTAATTTGCTTGGATCTTAGTGCAGTGCCATCTAGATTCCCTCTGCACTGTTCCAGATCTCCTGAGTTCCAGAAGGAGCTGGGGTTGCTGTTGTTTGTCTGGATGAGGAAGGAGGAGCCCAGCAGTGGTCAATAGGTTACAACTGCGAAGCTGTTAGGCATCATGGCAAGCACTCTGTGATTTTGTGTGAGCACTCCATGTTTTGAGGGCTGTCTGCTGGCTTGTGGGTGCTTCTCATGTGCTAGGAGGCTTGTGGTGCTGGCTCACTCGTTGGTTCTGGCCCTGGGGTCCCTCATAGCTGTTAGAGCTTATCAGATGTACTGGAGCAGTTTCTGGCTCGGTTTCATCCCCAAGGAATTTCGTTCATGGGTATCAGGCCTGCTCCCACATACAGCTCAAGCATGGTGAGTGGGGACAGTTGGAAGATTCATTAGCAGTTGGACTCAATGATCTTGGAAGTCTTTTCCAGCCTTAGTGATTCTACAATTCTGTGATTTCAAAACCAGTTTTCTGTTCTGAGTTAAGACACTGCTGCACCTGCGTGGAGGTATTGCCTCTTGAGAGGGTCAGGTCTTGGCTTTGACTCTGAAAAATAGTGCACCCTGAACATCCTAGGAGGGTCAGAGACCCACAGAATGGTTTAGGCTGGGAAGGGCTTAAAGGCTTATCTCATTCCAAACCTCCTGCCATGCACTGGGACACCTTCCACTAGACCAGGTTACTCTGAGTCCACTCAATATAAATTATATCAGTCTCTTTCAGCTACATTTAAACTGTGTGGTTTAGACTGGTCAAAGACAACATTGAGGTTTTACTAGAAATAGGAACTGTAAGTCCATCACATCCTTAAATATTATATATTGGTCTTAAAAAAAACCAAACAAAACCAACAACAACAAAAACACACACATACCAATCCACAAAAAAGCAGTAGACCCAGATGTCAATTTCCTTATGTGTTTGGGATGGGTTTATGGTGTGTGGAGTATGTCAGCACTCCACCAGCTCAGCACTGTGCGTCCTCTAATTTCTCTTCAGTCCCAAAAAAGTGGGGAAACCAGTGGAGTGGGCTGGACAGGCAAGACTGAATTGAGGATCAGTGAGGACCTGCTTTGTTCCTGGTGGAAATGACGGCGTTGTGATAAAGCTCCTTTGCCACCCTGCCACGTCCTCAGCAGTGTTTCGCTGAGGCAGTGTCAGGGTCCAGGCCCTGCTGAACAGCCTGGTTTGGAGGCTCCATGTGTGGAGGGTTTCCTTCCATACAAAATTTACTTCCCTGAAGTTTTCTGAAGTTGCCTTCAGAGAGCCTGGAGGAATAGGTGCTCCCAAAGGAGCAGGAGCTGGACTCCGTGGGCAGTAATTGGGATGGCAGGGGCCTCCCCAGGCAGGGCTTGGGATGGGGGGACAGGTCCATGGGGCAGATTCAGGCCCCATGGCTGTAACCAGGTCTGGGGGTGACCAGGCAGGGCCGTGGGCACAGCCTGAGGCCGGGTCAGGGTGGCAGCCAGCGGCTGATTTAGCTATGTACTTAAATCCCAAAGCTGCACTGAGCAGTACAGAGCAGGTGAAATGGAAAAGTGTGTTTGTGCTTGCCCAGTGTGTGCTCGCTGCAGGCACTGGGCACTCCCAGCTGCTGAGGAGGAACACGTGCCTGGAACCAGCCTGAGCCTGCTGCTCTTCCCCACGTTCTTTGCTGTTTGCTGTTTACTGGTCACGGGCCACCTACACACACAGGCCTCCCGAGCTGCTCTGGCAAGCTGAGGCAGCATTAGCACTTCTTTTATGAATGTGGGGACAGTGACACAGCTGGTTGGTTCATTCAGCTGATGAAACCATTTACCTAGAACAGAGGTCACCATCTGGTCTCCTTTGCATTAAATTCAACTTTCTTTGCAACACCTGTGGTTGGTCCCTCCCTGTGCTCTTCCCTGGCCTGTTGTGGTGGTAGAGAGTTCTTCATAAAGCTGAAATCCCACAGAGTTGGATAGGAAGTCGATTTGTTCTTCTACTACAAAGCAGAAGTGTCTCTGTTTACGGAACACAAGAAGTTTTTATTTGTAAAGCAGATTATTATTATTCTTCAGTCATTTTTCGAGTGTGACTCTTCTTACATCCCTGTCCCTAAACAAAGAAAAATACTAGTGTTTGTGTACAAACTGGATGGACACCAGTTCAGTGCTGTTGGATGCTTGTGTTCTGTGACTTACCCTTTTCATTTTTAACTGTTCTCTAGTAGAGCAGCTTTTCCACATTAACCTCTCAGCAGTGGTAACAATTAATTTTATTGGATTCCATTTGTTATTACTTGGTTCCTGTGCCTGTTGAAGTAGTACCTAATAGCCTGCTGCATGGGGAGTCACCTTCCACAAAGAGCATTGCTTGTTGCCAGTTTCAGCGAAAGGGAGGAATAGCTGCAAGCTTTTCAAAAATATATTGTAACCAACCCTAGCGTAGCTTTCCATGGGTTATTTTAGTGCCCACAAAGTCTGGAAGAGTTGCCTTTTTTTTGATCTCAAGACAAAATGTATATTCTTAACTCCTGAGTTGATTAGTGAAAAACTCACCTAACAAACATTATCTTAGAACATTTTCATCCAAGGAGCTTGGAAATGTAAAAGCTTTCAGCACGTGTTTCTATTTTGCCACAATCCAGAGGTCTAACTTTGAAGTTAAACTAGGGGGTAAATTGATCTCTGGAATTCCAAAAATACAGCAGAAATTCCTAGCAGTGGTACTAAACATCAGAACAAATTACTTTGAGGTCCGGGCATCTCGCACTGCCTAAACCGTCCTGTCTCTCAAAGAGGTGTGATTCAGAAATTGCTTGTTGCTACTGGGCCTCCTGTTCCTTTCTTCTCACAGGGCTATTCAAATTTTGTTCTTAACTTCCGTCAGATACCCCAGACTCTGAGAATAGGTGTTGCTGCCATTTTCCGGGTGGAACTGACACAGTTAGAAAGTGCTCTTCAGCAGAGTCTCAAAGAGGAGATTCAGAGTATAATTTTCACGACTTTGCTAAAAGCCTGTGATACATAAAATTGTGACTGAGTTTGTGTTGTTTCTGAAGGAAGCAATGGAGAAGCCAATTCATCATCGATTGTTTGTGACAAGAATCTTGAAAGAATTTGAAAGTGACGCATTTTTTCCAGAAATCGACCTTAGAGACTACAAGCTTCTAACAGAGTAAGTACCAAAAATGCATATCAAGCTTGTCTTCAGAATAATCTAATTTGAACATTTTAAGAGTTCTATTAAGGCAGTGTTGGTTTGAGCTAGTGGTGAATTTTGCCCCAGAATCATACTTTACTTAAAACCTGGAATGGCACCACACTCTGCACAGATTTTCTTGGAACTTTCTGTGTTCTTCAGCTTTCCTGTAATCTTTACAGTAAAGAGTTGTCTTTGTCAGTTTGCTTCAAAAGTAGCTTTTTCTTACTGTTTCCTGGTTTAGAATTACTCAAGTAATTACTAAGCTTTGTAACTCTCAGTATGCTGTTAGTAGATAGTATTTGGCCTCTGAATGTCTTTGATAAATTGCTGAAGACAAATTAAATGGGTTTGACTGGAGAGGCCTGAGCTTTATAGATTTCTAAGGTTATTCCTTTCCTCTTGAGAAAATTACTTCTTCATAACAAACGTAGTAGGAAAAGGTGTACAAAAACTTAGTTTCTGCCATTCACTGTGGTTTCTTCTACATTATCCTTGTCACATTCCAGTTGTGTTATTATGTCCTCTCCAACAAGATTACATCCAACAGGCACAAAGGAGGCAGCAAAACTCAGACACCTGCCTCAGGAACCAGGGAGGACCAGACCTGTTGCTCTTCCTGCTGCTCCTGTTTTGGCTCTCAGCTGGTTACAGACCAGCAATGGAAGAAATAGAAAGTATGAGGAGTCAAACTCTCTGCAGGGGCACAGGGATGGGCTGGCATTAGATGGCTCCGGGGGAGGATAGGCAGGGGCAGGGAAGAGGGATGCAGGACAGACGAGGTGGGTGGGGAGGATGAGTCACCTTCTCCAGCTCCAATATATTCTGAACTATTCTGTGCTCATTTGAGTGTCCTGAGATCTGACCCGAAGCTCCCTGTCTCTCGGCTGTTCCTAGGTATATGTTGTTTTGGCCAATGTACTGAAATGAACATTGGCGTTAGAACATGATTTTGTAAAATAACAGGTAATTTCCTTGCTGAAGTGGAAACCTGATGATGCCAAACCTCACCAAATAAATTTAAAATGTATCTCTCCCTCAAAGTCAGTATTACTCATACAAAATCCTTGTTCTTTCACAGGGAGATGAAAAGATTTTTTGAAGGCATCTATTAATAAGAAGTGGTTTAGAAAACCTGAAATATAGAGGAACTCTTTCTATGGTAGCAGTCACCTGCTTTAGTAATCTCTTGCAGACTTGTAAAAAACTTCGTGCGTAGTGTTTCCTCTAAACCAACATAGGAAAAGCAAGGCAAGAAAAAAAGCAAAGTGTTCCATAGTCTCTTCTTCCTTGGCAGACATTTTGAATAACATACTGGAGGCTTTAATAAAAATGTTGGCTATTTCTTTATTAAGCCAAAAATGTGGGGGTTGTTTTGTGTCAGAGTATGCTTTCTGAATATAAAGAGGTGTGCATATAAATCGTGGATAGTAGTTAATATGATTCCTAAAAACAGTGTACCTGTTCTAAAGACAGTGTTTTCATTTCTTTTTCCAAACAACTTGCTTTTCTAGTTTATTGGATAAATTACAGGTGAATCATAATTATATTCTTACCCAGTTGTTGGCTTTTGCTTTTTCTTCTCCTCTCTGCCTAGGTACCCAGGTGTCCCTGCTGATATCCAAGAAGAGAATGGGATCCAGTACAAATTTGAAGTGTATGAAAAAGCTGTCGTGGCACAATAAGTGAGGCATTTTGTACTTCTGTGTAAGGGCAGGTATTTTAAACCATGAAGTTTTACTGAGTCTAAAGATACATTAAAGTTTTGAAGAAAATCATGCCTGATGGTAAAATACCTCAGTAGTGAATGGTTCCAAAAACCACACCCCACACTGTGAAGGTACACCCTGCAGAAGAGGGGTCTGCAGCGTGAAGGAGGTAGATCTGAGCCATTCCACAACAAAGGTTGCATGAGACCTTGCACTGATCTTAAAATCCCTGGCAGCATCCCTGACAATTCCATGGGCAGTGAAAGGCATTAGACTATGTCAGAGATTTTCTCCTGAAACAGAGGGTGTTAGTATCTATCTCCTTGTTCAAAACATCCAGCACTGAGAAACCATCAATCCTCCCAGGTTTGACTGGGATGTTGTATACATTTATAACAGCCTTTAAAATGTGTTGGTGTAGAGTTAAAGGTAAGCAAGCCCAGCAGGAGAAGGGGAGTCTGGAAGTCTCACACAGCAGTTGAGGGATGACCTGTCACTCCAGGATGAGTCCCCACAGGATCATCAATCGTGCTACAAAACCTGCTCCAAGTGGGCTGCTCTGCCCGTGAGGCCACAGGTCCTGCCAGGAGCTTTCTCCAGCACAGGCTTCCCCCAGGATCACAGCCTGCTCCCTGCCTCTGCTGCTCCGGGGTGGGAGTGTGCTCCCGTGGGCTGAGGGCAGCTTGTGCTGCACCCACCCTGCTCCTGCCTGGCCCAGGGGCTGCAGGGCTCTTCTCCTCTCCCTTCCAGCTCCTCTCATCCCAGCTGTTGTTCCCCAAAGGTTCTACCCCACCCTCCTAACTCTGCTATCCCAGCGGTGCCGCTGCCACTGCTGGGCTCAGCTGTGGCCAGTGGCAGCTCCGTCCTGGAGCCCGTGGCTCTGGCCTCGCGGGACACGGGGGGAGCTCCCAGCAGCTTCTCACAGAAGCCACCCCTGTAGGACCCCTGCACCCCAAACCTGGCCACACAAACCCAGCCAAATCTGGTAAAGAAGAATATTTCCCTAGCTTCACAGCTGTGTGAAAGCTTTGCTGCTCTCCTAAGAAGTCACTGTGTCAGTTTGACCACAGCCACTTCCAAGTGGAAGACAATATACATTGATTTCTTAAAAGTCTGTGTTCCTATGTTCCTGCCAAGCATTATCAGTAAAGATGTAGTTTGTTAGTCAGTGTGATTTTGAATAATCTATGTGATAAATATGAATTATAAGAAATAGTGGAGTAGTCCTGTTTCATCTTTATTAAATATAGTTAAATATAAAAATACTAAATATATTAAATAAACTAGTATAATTTTCACTGATGGTCCCTTAGAATATCAGCTATGAGCACCCCTTGAATTTTCCATGGCACTTTACTACAACACCTAGCTGGTAAAAAACGTATTTGTTGCAGCACCTGCTCTGAGTTGTCTCAGTTTTCTCTGTGTTTCCTTTGAAACTGTAAGCACTTCCCTGCATTGATCTTCTTGTTCCATGTGCGCTGATGTTACATCGATCGATAAAAACAAGTTTATGCTTACATAATGCAGCAAGAAGTGTCCAGAGTTTTAAATTGACAGCACGTTGTTGAAGGGGAGGAAAGAGACTGTTACCAGGGAGATGTCATGATTTTTTTTAAATACAAGTCGCAGTGACCCTGGCAAGAGAATAACCTCTCAAAAGTGTTTAAAACATACCTGTTATAGGTCAGTGTTGAAAGCTCTGACACTTTGTAAAGTACTGTGTTTAGGAAAACTGACATTTATTTAAAATGGGAGGAAAGACTTCATGCAATGTTGTCTGAGGCCAGCATATATTAGAAACTTCGTGCCTAAGTGCAGAGATACGGCTCACTGAGGCAAGAATGTTTTATAGAATCGTGTCAGTTTCAAAGAACTTCTGACTTGGGTCCCAAAACAAGCCTGATGAGAACATAAATGGTTACTCTTGATTCTTTGTGGACTCATTCAGTCTTCTCCAGATTTAACTATGTCCTTTGTCAGATGCAACAACAAATTAAGTTAATTTACGTTTCGTGGAAATGCAAACTTCTGAGTCTCCTACTTGAAACTTTTCAAAACACAATGCTGTTCCTTCAGTGTGGCTCTCTGCCACAAAGATGCATTTTTGTTTGGTTTGGTTTTTAGTAGAAGCACTGCATTTGGACAGCACCTTTTGTACCACAGCTTTTCAATATACAGAGCCCTGTCGAGAGCTGGGAGAACGCCTTTGGCTGCAGTGAAGCTGAACCCAAAATCATGCTCACGCCAGTGACAAAGAGCCCAAGCACCACTCTGTAACCACACCAAGGTTAAAGGCTTACTGCCTCGGGAGGGGTGGCAGGAGGGTGTGAGTCTGTGCTCAGCAAGCACATGCACACTCTTTGCTGTCGGGTGTGTTGTGGGGGTGGTTACCTGGCCCCTGTTACTTCCTCAGGGTAAAAATAAGTCTCTTATACTGTGGCTTGAAGAAAAAAAAAAACCCTGTGTTCCAAATGCATCGTCCCCATGTTTTGTTTACTCCTGTACCTCATTGATGAATGATTCCTTGAAAAGCCATAGATTCTCATTATGTCCAGTACAGGGGTAAATGTCGTGTTTTTACCCAGTTCCATGCAACTAAGTGCAATGAATAGCATCATGAGTGACAGTGTAATTACCAATCACCAAGAAAAGTCTATACAGGTATAATTTAATCCCCCTCATTCATGCTTTTCTGGGAACAAACTGTTCCAAACATACTAAAATTTTAATTTTCAAGGATAATACTAGATTTAACAAGATAGCTAAAACCAGAGGGTTTGCATAAAAAGTGAATAACAAACATAAATGTTTTTATTGTTTGTCTATTACTCATTATCTCTTATCTGACAGCGGACAGTGATTTCCATTTGGCAGTAGAACGCTGATGTTTTCAGGAGTGTTAGAGCCACAGTGTATTCAAGGTCAGAGCTGGGAACATTCCAACAACAAATCTCTATCGTGGACAGCAATCCACGGAAAAGAAAGGTACACTCTGAAAAATAAGTTAGTTAATTTAGCAAATAAAATACTATTAGTATTTATACAGAAGAGCCGGGGAAAAACAGGAAGGGGAGAATGGCAATGATTATCTTATTCAGGTTGAGAAGAGCACTGGTAGCACTTGACATGACATCTTAATGGGGAACAGACAATTGTGTTGTCTTCATCAGACAACAGCTAATTTGCTGAGGACTTAAACTTAAACCCAGACCTACCCTGAGCAGTTAAAAAGCAATGCTGACAGAAGGAGGTAGGAGCAGGCAGAGGCAGCAGCTGACTTGGAGAGGAGAGAAGCTGAGGGAAGGATTGTTCCTTAATCAGGACAGAAAATTAGGGGAGTAGAGGTGACAGATGAGGCGACAAAGCCTGGTTAAGTACAAAACTGGGAGATGCCTCTTTTGTTGTTCAGGTGTGCATTAGCTGTCTCTGCTTGCCCTGGAGGGCTGTAGGAATGAAGCCAACCGAGTTAGGCTAGGCTGGCTGAAAAGTCTGAAGAGCCAGGTCCTGAAACAGAAGAGTGGAAGCGGGGAAAGGGAGCTGAGAAGAGGAAATTGATGTTTCTTGGAAGGATACATAGTTTATCGTGTTAGTTTGCCCAGTGGCTATAATTACTAAGAAAACACTTTTGGAGTGCTGCGGGGTTTAGCACTTTTAAGATGCTGTGACAAAGAATGTCATTAGTGAGGGATTTTCAGGGTTTGGGCGTTTGTGTGACTGCCTTTGTTAGCTCCACAGAAATCCTCAGCTGGAGTTGCTATCCTGAGGTGCCTGCTCTGCACCCGAGAGTCAGAGTCCCATCCCAGAGCCTCCAGTGCCCCAGGGGTGGTCACTGTGCCCAGCCCAGGGCTCCTCTGCTTCCCTCGGTGCACAGCTTCTGCCTCTGGGTCTGCATGTGGGAAACCTGCTCTTTTCCCTGTGTCTTCACTTGTTTTCAGCTGGCTCTGGGGTGATCCTGGGTTATTCTACGCTCTGTTCTCTGCAGATCATTCTGTCTCCTTTCTGTAGCATCAAAGCAAAATTCATACAAGAGGCCTTTTGTTAGATTAATTGACATGGTTGGAAAAAGAATAGATGAGCTCTCAAGCAGAGTTCTATTCCGATTACATTTTCAGGACTTTTTTTCAAGCGACTTGGACAAGAGCTTGCATTGCAGAAGTTCCCTGTTCATCTCCAATTAAATTGGGTGGGTTAAAGTAGATTATCTTTCCTCATACATCTTGTTTTGCTCTTTTTATCATTTAATGGTTTAGCATTTGTGTATCATCGTCAGTCCTGGAGCTGTGGTCCTTGCCATTCTGTTCCTTATGTCTTCAGCTGTCCCATTGGATGGAAAATTTACAGAAATTCAGAGAATTGGGCTGATCAACAGAAGTAGGTATTTCAAATAGATGTCTCTTAAGTATGTGATTATTTCTGATTAAGTGGTGATGAACTGTTTTCCTTGAAGTTGGGCAATATATTTGCCTAAGTAAGCAAAGCTGTAGGTATGAAAATAAATGTTTTGTTAAGTGATGTCTGCTGTGGGAAAAAAAAAAGATGGGAGGAAAAAGTAAATACAACCTGAAAATAAACAGAACCTGAGAGGACAGGAAATTAATGATACGCTATTGCCTATGGAACCCTAAATCAATGTCTTTTCCTTCCTTGAGCAGCTCAGCTTAACAAGTTCCTAATACCAAGCAGAGTCTTTTTCAGTAAGCAAGCCATTATTCAGAAGCCATAAAATCATTTATAAATTATGTAATTGATTTGAGATGGACACTTGCAAGAAAACAGAATATTTTAATGTTCATCCTTCCTCCAAATGCAGTTTTCCACACAAAACCCTGCTGGGAACACTCACATTGGTTTTGGACAGCTGTCCCAGTGGGTGAATTACCAGCCCTTCACTGGAGATCCGTGCTTCACCTCAATAAATTAAAATGGATTGGGCCACTGGATTGTGCTGAAGCTTGTTCAGTTGTACTAAGGAGCACTTTAGAAGCATTTAGTCTTTTTAGTTCTGTATCAGTAGCTCATTGAACATGTCCAAAAAAGCCCCTGGAAATGATTTTTTTGTGCAAACAGCTTGAAAAAGAGCTTCATTTTCACAAGAGCAAGAAGGAACTTTAATCACTATACCCCCTTTTGTTAGGTTTTGCTCCAAAAGATTAAAATTTAGATCTGATCCCATCAGCAGTCCTAGGTGGAAAACCACATCAATTTAAGATACCTAAGTTTAGAAAGACTTCTTTTTTTCTAGATAATTGTGAATCCTTTTTTTCTCATGTCTGTTCAGTTGTTTATCACAGTAGAAGGCAACCCGTTCAACTGGAGTTCTTTACTGAGTATTTCTGTGCATATTGCTATTTCAGCCAGTCAAAATTGATTTCTTTAGTATTGACTCTCAGTGTCTCTCATGAAATTATGGTTATCTTTCTGATGGAATCGTCTAAATTCTTTTCCTTTTGTTGCAGACCAGTTTCACATTTTTTCTGCACAATTCACTATATTTTTTCCTAGTATGTAATTCAGATTCTTTTAGAAACTGCTTCAGACATAGAAGTGCAGCCAACGTTCTGCTGTAATCTAAACAACAATTTATGAACATACGTATGAGAAAGAATCAGCTCTAAGGATGTTCACAGGCCGTGGGAGCTGGCAAAAGAGAGTTATCCCCTGAGCCTGCTGATTTATAGCACCCAGGAAGGCAGCACTTGAATTTTGCAGCATTGCAAAGGTTTGTGCCCGTGGAACAAGACATTTATTGCAATATATTCCCTAAAACTGTTAGAGGAAGCCCTGCTTCCGTCACCAGTCACAATTATTCCTGCGAGTGTCACAAGTGCAGTTCCCACACACAGTCAGTTTTTTAATCGAAGTACTTGGCAATAAACCACCAAACACTTGAGAGAGATTATTTATCCAGGCAGAAAGCCCCGTGTCGTAAATAGCTAATCACAACACGCGTGATGGGAGCAGGAGATACCTGGGCTGTGGCACGATGTGGCTGGAGGCAGAGGGTCACTCCAGGCTGGGCGTCCGGCGTGCGTGGTGGCCGCACGGAGCCTGTCAGCAGGGGCAGGGCAGTGCCGTGTGTCCCTCCAAATTGCCTGGTAAACAAACCAATATCATAACAAGGCACTTCTCTAGATTTGGCACTGCACACACGGGGTTTTTGTGAGACACTTCATAGACTCCTAATTCCTTCTGTTTGGTTTTGGTCATTATTTTTGAAGCACAAAACATAGCACTCCACTTCTCTCTTAGACCTCTCAATTGATGTCTCTACATCACTACCATAATCCCCCTTCAAGATGTTGAACAAGCAAGCAGCTGTGCCTGTTACACTTAAGAGATGTATTTTTAAGAACACTGTTGTTTACAACATGAGTGCATTCCTCTCGGCAAACAGTCCTAGTACAGTAAACATCTGCCTCTACCTAATGGTTTAGAATGTATTTAAGGTACCAAATTATTATATGATAAAAATAGTTTCAGGGTTTGGGGGGTTTTTTTAAGTCATCCCAATTAAACCAAGTTAATTATGCTTCCATATTTTTGCATTCATTCACCATTTTGAAGAGAATTCTATGCACTAATACATAATAAAGTAACTGAATTACTGGAGTGACTTATGTTACATTATATCATGTTCAACAATTCACACGGCAGTGCATTAGTAAGTAAGTAATTACATATGTGAGCAATCACGGCTCCTCCTTCCCTTGAGTGAGCTCTTGCCCAGCAGGGCTTTCCACTCTGAGACGCCTTCCCAAAGCACAGCTCCTGGGCTTCCTGCAGCTTGCTGGCAACTGGCAGCCAGAAAACTAAACATGTCATTTTCCTGCCTGCCTGCCCGTGTTTGGGCGCAGTTTATCAAGAATGGCCCACCTGGGGCCACACTGCAATCTCAGAAATGCTCGTGAGGCTGTGCAGCCTTGACGAGCAGCACCTGGGCTGAGCTCCTCTGGAGCTACCAGAGACAGCCAGGATCTCGTGCTGGTTGATGAGCGAGTCCAGGTGGACAAACGTTTTTGTTGTTGGACATTCAGAGAAAGTTGCCAGGCAGAATTGCAATCTGGATGGAAGGTTACTACGACTAAAGCCAGCTCTGGTGCGACCCTGCAAACGCTGGTCCTGAGTGAGACTCCCCACTCCCGTGACCCTGCAGGGCCGTGCCCAGCCCGTCCCTCGGGCACGGTGTCTCAGAGCCAGCCACGGCTCAGGTTTGTGATGCTCCGAGAGCCAGAGGGGCCGGGCTGGCCCCGCTCCTCAGGGCTCAGCCCTTCACCCCCGGGGAAATGCAGAGGCACCGGCTGAGTGCTTCCCTGAGCTCGGGGGTTCCCACAGGAGTGAGCCTGTGCAGGGATTGTGCACACCTGGACGGGCTCTGGCTCCGCGTGCGTGTGGCTGCGGATGTGCTGCAGCAAATGGAGCAGGAGCGTCACTCTCCGGTTCCAAAAGCATTCGATTCGTAAGTCAGGCCTATGAGTTACTGTCATGCTTCTAGTAAATTCTACAGGCTCTTCTGTTAAATTCTTTAAATTAGGCTATCGATTCCGTGCTGTTAAAATCTTTAGGCCTAAAGCTTTGGCCAAGTCTGAGGCTACATTTTGCAGAGAGGTCCACTCTGAACCCTGTAAGTCAGTGAGAGGGTGTCCCTCATTCCTTTCTATCCTCACCCTTTCCCATTCTTACTCTTTTTCCTGTCCTCAGCCTGCACATATATCACTTTTGGTTGATTTTAATTTTAGGTTGATTGATTCTAGATTTTGGTCTATGTGCTTTAACTATGTAGTAAGTAGTAGAGTGAAGCATGCCAATGAACTTTGTTGTGCTTTCCCTTTTGTATTAAACCTGATTTGGCGATACCTATGCCAGTGATTCTTTGAGCAACCTAAAACACTCATTTGTGACAAACAGTTTTAGTCCATTAAAATTAATATTAGAATTCTGTGACCATGAAACTTTCTCCTGGTGCATATGCAGGCAGCCCAACTGTCTGTGAAATACAGGAGAGGGATATCAAGATATGTGATAAACAAATATGCCATGTGCATATGCAAACATATTTTGTGTTTTATAATAAAATTTGTGCTTCGTGGATGTGTTCCCTGCTCTGGTTTTCCACTCTCCTTCACTTTTAGCAGGAACTTCTTGATACCAATAGTTGTTTTTCTATCCAACGAAGAGTATCCATGGTGATGTTTATAAGGAAAAAATCTAATTATCTTCATAAAAGTGTTCTTCCAAGAGCTGGTTTGATACACGGTTTGGGTTTTTTTGGTCAATGATTCATGTTGGCTATCAAGCTCAACAGCACAATGCAGGCAAGGATGGAAGGAGGAATAAGAAAGGGGACATTTAGAGCTGCAAGAACTACAGAAGTGGTACTGTTTCAGCAGCAGGAGTGCCGGTATATACACAAGTGTACACTGCCTCTCCATCTCACAGAATAACCCAACAGCAGGACTGTGAAGAGCAGTAAACTCCTGAGGAGTGGGTGCTCAGTACACACGCCTTTCTGAGGCTACAGGGCAAAGACTGAGTATTAACAATGTGGATGAGGTAGAGAGGAAAAGAAAACAAAAAGATAATTAGAATCTTACCACAGGCAAAAAACCCCAAAACATCTGGAGACATTCTCCCAACTTAGTTTCTGAGAGAGAAGGTTAAAGAGCAACTGAGGAACCTGCCCTTGGAATGCTGTTTGTCATAATGGCTTATTCATACCATTTATCCAGCTCTTAGTCATGACAGCTTCTCATTGATCCTGACGTGCACTTCTGAAAAATAGCAAGGCACAAATCCCCTTCACATTGCTCCTGGAAGCTTCTCTGTGCTGTGATGCCCAGAGCAGTGCTGTGCAGCTGGGTGCTGTGCTGTGACCTGCTGCTCCTTGCAGCGGCCGCCGTGGCTGTGGGGCAGTTTGCCCTCACTGCTGGCGTGCTGTGGGGCAGTTTGCCCTCACTGCTGGCGTGCTGTGGGGCAGTTTGCCCTCACTGCTGGCGTGCTGTGGGGCAGTTTGCCCTCACTGCTGGCGTGCTGTGGGGCAGTTTGCCCTCACTGCTGGCGTGCTGTGGGGCAGTTTGCCCTCACTGCTGGCGTGCTGTGGGGCAGTTTGCCCTCACTGCTGGCGTGCTGTGGGGCAGTTTGCCCTCACTGCTGGCGTGCTGTGGGGCAGTTTGCCCTCACTGCTGGCGTGCTGTGGGGCAGTTTGCCCTCACTGCTGGCGTGCTGTGGGGCAGTTTGCCCTCACTGCTGGCGTGCTGTGGGGCAGTTTGCCCTCACTGCTGGCGTGCTGTGGGGCAGTTTGCCCTCACTGCTGGCGTGCTGTGGGGCAGTTTGCCCTCACTGCTGGCGTGCTGTGGGGCAGTTTGCCCTCACTGCTGGCGTGCTGTGGGGCAGTTTGCCCTCACTGCTGGCGTGCTGTGGGGCAGTTTGCCCTCACTGCTGGCGTGCTGTGGGGCAGTTTGCCCTCACTGCCGCCGTGGCTGTGGGGCTGTTTGCCCTCACCTGCCGGCGTGCTGCGCTCACCTGTTGGCTGTTCCTGTGCCTGGGACGGGGCCTGAGGCGGCCGTGCCTCGCCGGGGGCTGAGCGCAGGGTCTCGCTCGGCAGCGGTCAGCAGCGCTTGCGAGGACGGCCAGCCGAGCTGCGTTCCCAGGAAACATCCCGGGAGACCGTCAGGAAGCCCTGTCGCCCACAGGCGCCTGAGAACACTCCGTGAGCACCGCCACGGGCGCCCAGCAGCTGCCGAAGAGCACCGCAGGGACGGGAGGTGCCGGGCCGGCCGCTCCGGGGAGGCCGTGCCCGAGCAGCCCGCAGCCCCGTGCGATGGCCGAGCGGCCCCAGGCCAGGCCGGGGACAATGCCCACGCGGGTCTCGGCCCGGCCTCGGCGCTGCCGCCCAGCAGGTGCCCACTGGACCTCTGCCAGGAGTGAGGAGCTCGGGCGGCTGCTCCTGGTTAGCTGGGAGAGAGAATGCCCAGGAGGGGTCCGGTGCTGTACACCAATTATCTGCATAAGAGGGGGACGCGAGCAAGACAGAGCTGGATCCCTCCCGGCAGCGCTCGGAGACAGGGAAAGAGCCAGCGGGCGCAAACTGAATTAAAGATCTCCCTCTGAATCTCACTTTTTCACTGTGAGGGTGACCGAGCACTGGCACAGGTTGCCCAGAAAGGTTGTGGAGTCTCTGCCCTTGGAGACATTTAAGAAATGGTGGCAGGGGGCTTCTAGGTGTTCCTGGGTGATCAGGAGGCTTGGACAGGATGACCTCCAGAGATCCCCACCAACCTCAACCAGACTGTGTTTTTGTGAAGGTGTCCTAAACTCGCATGGAAAACCAAGACCGTGCTTTGAAATTTCACAGGGTTTTAGCCTGTGAAATTGACCAGGAATTATTGCAAAGTCAAACTTGATCCCACCTGAGGGAAGCATCTCCTCTCACCCCCATTAAACCCTTGCCCTGGGCGGCCGGGAGCAGTGTGGTGGTGAAGGAGGTCCTCGGTGGGTGTTTCTCCATCCGCTGCACCCACAGGAGCTCACGAAGTCCAGCCAGACGCACCTCGGTGCTGTCTCTGTCCGGAGCTGGGGTGGCCGCTCCACGCCAGAGGAAACAGCCGGAGGTGCCACGGCGGGGGCGTGGGGCTGTGAGAGTTACGGGGCTGGGGCTCAGGAGGGGCGGCGGAGACGGGGTGCGAGGGGGCTGTGGGGCTGTGGGAGCGGTGTGAGGGGAGCAGGGGGCGCAGGTGTGAGGGTCCGTGGGGCGGCAGGAGGGCTGAGGGGTGGGCGAGAGCAGGG
>VZTG01007868.1:532606-553675 GCA_013397845.1 Melanocharis versteri | reverse complement strand
GCGCAGCGCAGCGCAGCGCAGGCAGCGCAGGGAGCGCAGGGAGCGCAGCGCAGCGCAGCGCAGGGAGCGCAGGGAGCGCAGCGCAGGGAGCGCAGGGAGCGCAGCGCAGGGAGCGCAGGGAGCGCAGCGCAGCGCAGCGCAGGGAGCGCAGGGAGCGCAGGGAGCGCAGCGCAGCGCAGGGAGCGCAGCGCAGGGAGCGGCGCCGCGCCGGCCGCGGACCGCGCGCGGGTAAAGTATCCCGGACTGCATCCCACCGCCTTTGTCCAGTGCTCGTGCTGCTCGTGTGTCGCTGTGTGTGCTGTCACTTCTCTGCCGGGAAGTTTCCCGTCCTCGCTTTCTCCCCGCTCCTCGCAGGCAGCCCCTCGGAGCCGGCGGGTCGCAACTTGTGGCGGAAAGTTCGGGGTGGTGGCGGACTACTTTCGGCAGCGTCGCAATGGTAATTTTTTTCAATCAAAAGTAACTCGTATGTGGTAAATTTAAAGCAGGAAAGCAAGTTTTTACTACTCTGACTGAATTTGCCAGGTTTAATGTGTTTATGAAGGACCATAAAAACACTTAAATGCTTATGCTGTTTTAGAGTGAAAGCACGTTTTTTTCTCGGAGATGGGAATCAATGACAATTTTACTGGAATGATTCTAGACTCTGTAAACACAACTCTGAGAGCTTGTTTAACTCTGAGGGTGCTGAGGCACGGAGGGCAGAAAATCTGGCTGTCACATTAAAAAGGTGAGGAATACTTTGCAAGAACTCCTTCATTCATGTCACGCATTCATGACATCGTTGCTTGTGTTTATATGTTGTAATATCGATGGGCTCTTTCCCCCTCAGTGTTATGATTAGACTATTAGATTCAAAACCAGGTTTTCATACTAGGTGCCTAGTGCTAATTTGTCTCAGAGTATTTTCCAGGACAATATTATTTTTTGAAAACAAAACTAAGCACTTTCTAGACAGAAAAAGCAGTGCAGAAATATTATTTGTACAAGAATAGGAGGACTTTGTGGGTGATTTGACAGACCAGTCCATGATTCAGTGTCACACACTGAGTTGCATAGTTCCTCATGCCTCAAACTGCTCTGAAGCTTGAAGCTGCTTTTGAAGTTTACCTTCACAGGTGAGAGGCAACTGTGTCAGTCCCGATAACTTAGGAACTCATGGAGAACTTCTGACATAGCAGTTAATTACATTTAGGAATGTTTTATAATCTCAATCTGTTCAGCACCAATCTGCAATGAATTATCCAATAAATTACTATTTTAAGGAATCTGCTTGACTTACCTGTGGTCTTTCACTTCAAAAAAGCCAGCTGTGGGGTTTTTGGAGCAGGCTGTACCCAGTCCAGGGGTGATCTGATTAACAGATTCTCCAGGCGAAGTTGTGGCTATCATCCAGCACTCGGGAGTGTGTTCTGCATTATGTTGTTCCAGTTGAGAATCTGTAACACTTCCTTTTGATTGAACAGTATCTGCTTCTGAAGTACCTGTGGGTTTCTCTTCCCCATTTCATCTATCATTTTTTCTTCACTTTTCTGTGTACAGGAACATCTCAGGCTTTCTCCAGGCAAGTTCTTACCTGCCAGCACCATTTACTCCTAACTTTCAAACTTCAACTGTTGTCCTAGGTCAGCCTTCCACCCCCTCAGATCAACAGTCCCGGTGAAGTCGACAGAAACAGCGAATTTAAGCAACAGGAGAGGTTAGATGACATGTCAGAAAAACAGCCTCACCTTTAGCCCTGACCTGCTGCACGACTTCAGGTAGCACTATTCTCTTTCCATGCCTGTTTAATATCTAATGTTCTTTTGGCCATGAAAGGTATTTCTACAGATGAAAACGCTTATATGCCTTTATAAGCTTAATAAGAGCTATATGCCACCACTCAAGTGAAGTGAGCAGTTAAGTATCAGAAGAGCTTTAGATAAATAGGAAATAAAAGTAAAATCACCAATAACTTCCAGGTAGGTTAACACCAAGGGAGAACATAATCAAAATTCCAGCATGTGTGTTATCTACCAGATATTTATCTGCAGTTTCCTCCTGGAAACCTAAATGCACAAATTGATAGGATACTTTTATAAAAGAATATACAATATAATTGAATAAATTACTTGTCAAAAGTACACATAAAAATCATAATAATGATTTGCACTTCAGTGAAAGCTGACATAGTACTGAATCCTGTGCTTTCAGTATAATGGAGAGAATTGTTAAAGTAATTTTGATGCAATTACCTTTTAAAAATGTTTTATCAAGACAGAGGGGGGAAAAAACAAGCCACCAGTCAAAGTTAGATTTCCTCCCCAGAATACCAGGGAGGAAATCTTTTTTTGCTTGGTGGACTTTTAGAACAAACTATATTGAGATCATCCTTCGATTTTGGTATTCAAAGTAAAACAGAATGAAATTACTGTTTTTCAGTTAATCACCAGAAGATTACAAGTGTTTCAAGTGATGAATAAAAATGATTAATTTCCTTTACAGTTAAACTGGTTAAACATTTTTATTTCTCTAGGAATATACTGTAAATAAATGAATGTAATCATTTAATCCATATCTAATCTTGTATTGAAGTTATATTGCTCTGCCAATTATTACAGACTGATTTTTTTTTTCTCTAAAGGTTTCCCCTACACACAGGTAAGCAAGCGCATACAAGACATAAAAGTTTTAGTTGCATGTCTGCAGGTATACATTCATATAAGACCTTTTGTTATTTTTGCCACATTAAGCTCTTAATTTTTTGTGTGAAACCTCCTGATTGTCTTTGATGCTGTCAAATGTTTCTTTTGTTGTAGAGCTGATACCATCTGCTCAGGCAGAGGACTGTGTAAAGGACAGTCAAAAAGTAAGAAGGTGACAGTCATGCTTTAATCTTATATAAATGCTATAATTACATTGAAGTATTTTTTTACCGTGTTTAATATATTTGTTGTAAGTCCAAAGGGCGGGAAAACCTTTCTCCTTCTCTTCCCCTCACATTTTTTTCACAAAACACAAGGGTGTTTACAGGAGCAATTAGCACAGTTCAATCCTCCTTTTTCTGCATTTCCTTCTCTTTCTCTGGGGGACCCCTGTTGTTTGTCCGGCGGGCAGGTGAGGCTCGCAGCCCCCAGGTGAGCAGACAGCACGATGGACGCGGTGGACGTGCCACCCGAGGGCTACTCGCTGATCAAAGCCGTGTACCAGCGGCGCCTGCGCCTCACCCGGCTGCTGATCGACGGCGGGGCCTACGTCAACGAGAGCAACAGCCGCGGGGAGACCCCGCTCATGATCGCCTGCATGACCAAACACGCCGACCTGCAGAGCGCCAGCAAGGCCAGGATGGTCAAGTACCTGCTGGACAACAAGGCCGACCCCAACATCCAGGACAAGTCCGGGAAGACGGCGCTGATGCACGCGTGCATGGAGAAAGCGGGCCCCGAGGTGGTGTCTCTGCTGCTGATGAGCGGAGCCGACCCCAGCCTGCCAGACCACTCCAACTGCTCTGCTCTGGTGTACGCCATAAACGCCGCAGACAGAGACACCCTGGAGGTTCTGCTCGGCGCCTGCAAGGCACGAGGGAAAGAAGTGATCATCATCACGACAGACAAGTCCGCCTCAGGGAGGCAGAAGACAAAGCAGTACCTGAACGTGCCTCCTCCAGACCTCGAGGAATGCACTTCCCCCGCTGATGGCACCTCCCCGTCAGAAACAGAGTCAAACGAGGGCCCAGAAGACCCATTCAGCTTTAAAGAGCTGTATGGTGGACAGCAGGTGGACAGCTCTTCAGAAAAAGTGCCACTAATGACCAAATCCAGCTCAACACCTGCACGGTTCAAGCTGACACAGGTGCTGCAGTGTGATCCTTGGCTAAAGTGCTGTCCAGCAGTGTTTCAGCAGAGGAAAATTGCTTCTTCACAAGAACTTCAGAGTATCAGTCCCACAGAAGAGCTCTCCTGTAAGGTCAGTGGCTGTGACTTGTCCAAGAGCGTCACCACCAGTCAGGAAAGCAGAGACAGGAAAGACACTGCTCATGTACTGAAAACCCCTGATCAAACCATGTCAAGGAAAGCACTGCGCGATGTAATAAACTATCAGACTCCTTTTGTTGAAGAGAAACACAACCCCAGTGAGATTCCCATGGGCATGGATGCCAGTTTGGGACAAATCAACTTACTGACAAACCTTGGCAGTATTATCAAGAAAGGAAGTGGAGAGTCAAATTACAACATCTCCAGTTCCCAGTTAACTAACAGTCTAATTCCTGCTGCTGATACAAAAGGCAGTAAGTCACCAAAAGGAAAGAGAGAGACTCTTGTTACATACCAGACCTTGTTACCTAGTCCGGGAAGAGTTCTGGAGGTGTCTCCTGCTTCTCCAAGAGGCAGAAATCCGTCTCCTCTCGCGGAACAGGGTTCAGGAGCCTTAGTGCTAGATCAGACAAGGCCAGGTTTTCTGCCACCGCTGAATGTGAACCCTCGCCCCCCAGTTCCAGAGCTCACTGTCATAAACACAGTTTCTGGAAGGATTCCTTATGGACAAACTCACTCAGTACGTCCAGGATCTGCTTTCCCTAAGGGGACCAAAGATACAAATCTGCTGCGGAGGAGGCCGTATGAGCAGATTACAGTCTGAGCAGATTACATTCTAAGCAGATTCAGCAATTACTGAATCTTTTATAGAAGAGCAAAGGGGATATTTATGATATGTAAATATTCATTGTAGTCCTTGACTGTAATGGTATGTATCACAAAATAGAGCAGGTCTGTGGTGTAAAGTCTGCCTCAGGATGAGTGGAATAGCTCAGAGACTAAATGAAAAGACACACTTAGCTAATAAGGCTGCCTTCTGCAGGCTAAGGAGTGTTTATTTTGCTGGTTTTGTAAAGTTTTGCACTCACCTGTGACAGACTGAACGCACAATGACCGTTAAGCATTGCAGTTCTCATTGTAGGTTGTAAATACCACCCCTCCTACATTTCCCCACACACATGCCCCTCCTGCACCCAGAGAGGCGGTGCACGTGGAATTTGGGGACCTGAAGCATGTGACTGTGATGCTGGACACCAGACTGACTGTCCAGGTTGTATATACGCAGAAACCCCAGCGGCATCAGCGTGCAGTGGGGCGGGCACCCCGGCGGTGTCTCCCGGCCTCAGCAGCCCCGCTGCCAGCGAGCAGCCCCTTCAGAGCTGGCGACACCCGTGCTGCAGAGCGGGGCTGCCGCGGGATTCCAGCTGCGGACCGGGGGCGCCGCAGACGCCGGCGGCTCGGGGGGCTCCCGGCGCGGGGGCTGCAGCCCGGCACGGCCCGGGACCCGGGGGCGAGGGACGGGCGTGCCGCAAGCCCACCGCGCCAGCAGCACCGCGGCACCCCCCGAACCTGCTCCCTTCGGAAGGGCAAGGGTGCGGGAGGCAGAGCCTGGATCCGACACGGGCTCTGTTTTACTTTCTGCAGTTCTGCCCCCAGACAGAGACCTCCACACCCGGAGCAATTCGCTCCAGGTTTATGGAGAAATTCGCCCCCAGCCACAGCCCTTTCCACCAGGACGCAGACGCTGGGATGAACCCAGGTTGTCTTTGTGAGCAGGGGCATTTCACACACACACACACACACACGGACACACAGACACAGACACACAGACAGACACACAGACACAGACACACACAAACAGACACACACAAACAGACAAAAACACAGACACACAGATAAACACACAGACACACACACAGACACACACACAGACACACAGACACAGACACACACACAGGGACACAAACAGGCACACACACAAACACAGACACACACACACAGACACACAGACACACAGACACACAGACACACAGACACAGACACACACAGACACACAGAGACACAGACACAGACACAGGAGCAGGGAAGAGCTCTGTCCTCCCGCTCAGACAGACCTAAAAAAGATAACCCAACTACTTAAGGGAAGTCGAGGCACTGGCACAGTTTCCCCAGAGAAGCTGTGGCTGCCCCTGGATCCCTGGGAGTGTTCCAGGCCAGGCTGGACAGGGCTTGGAGCCACCTGGTCTAGTGGAAGGTGTCCCTGGCCAGGGCAGGGAGTGGGAATGAGATAGATAGGCTTTGAGATGGTTTCCAACCCAAGCCAATCTCTGATTCTGTGAGTCTAATTATGAAACTCACCTGGGAGATGGAAACCCACATTTTGCCTGATTTGAAACAGGACTGAATTTCCCACAAGTGGAAAGCAGTCCTCTGCAGCCTGCAAGCTACTGTGTATTTTTAAGTATCTCTATCTAAAGATCTTTCTTTCCTTTCCTTTAGTGTCTTGTGATTCCAAGTATCTCCCTTGTCTTTGTGTGCATCCCAGAGACGGTGGATTTCTGGTATTGCATTTAGCATTTTAGATCTCATCTTCTAAATTTTGAGGAAAAAGTGAATGTGTTCTGTTTTGTTGTAATTTACAGAAATTAGTTGTATTGAAATTGTGTCTGTGTAATGTGAATTTCAGTATATGGAAAATAGGTATTATTTTTCCTGAAAATACGCAGTGGGTACTACCTGTCTTGTGGCAGCTTCAGTCAAAGTTCAACAAATCTGATATTGCCTAACGAAAGCCTGTAATGTTATTTAGCTTTGCACTTAGTAGGAGACGATTTAACGGGGATCTTAAGCATAAAACAGTGCTACGGGGATCTTAAACATAAACCAATTTAAAGAGGATAGGAGACATAAAACAATTTGAAGGGGATCACAAACATACGAATATTTAATGGGGATCATCACCATAGAACAATTTAATGGGGATTCTAAACATGAATCCATTTTAAGGGGATTATAAACATATACTCTCTGCAAATAACTGCTTGGGAGTATTTGTTTCCATTCAGGTTCTGCCTTTTCCTTCAGAAGATTTTCCCAGATCAGACCCTGTGTACACCAGGTACAAAAAAGGATTACATGGGCATATTTTTATGATACAGAAACTGTGTGGAACAACATATGTCAGTATTAACTGAGTACAAATTAGTCCCTACACAGAATACACTTTCCAAATGTTTCCATGATATGATAAAAGGAAATGGCAAGTTCTCATCTGTTCATCTCATAGTGAAGTTAAATATTTGAAGGGGAAAATAGATCTTAAAAAAAATACAAAATCTTTTTTAGAAGAAATTTACTATCACCAGGTGTTCTAACTGGTATCTTTGCTGAGGGTAAAAAGCCCAATTTATGCTGTTTTGATTTTAAAATTAAGTATGTATATGGGACTATGGCTCCCTTAAATGAAACCGTAATTTTTCTACGAAATGCACAGACAATGGATGGAAGTGGCAAGTGTCTCGAAAAGGGAAGTTTTTTGGTAGTGTTACCAGTATTTTGTGATTAATTGTGATGCAAAGTAGTGTGAAGTGCTAATGTTATTGTTTGTGTTATTGTTACAAGTGACCTGCAAAGGAAAAAGCTTTGTTCTCTTGCTGCTGTTATGCTGAATAAATAAAAGTTATTTTTCCTCCCTCAGAGGGAACATGGAAATAAGCACATGCTTTTATTCACTGCTCAGGAAATGATGAGTCACTGCAAAAGGTACTCACTCAGAAGTGCTTCTCAGGCTGCCTCTGTGCAAGAAAATGGGAACAGTTACTTGGATTTAATCCAATACAGCTAAATTTGTCCAGAGGATGGTGTGAGAGAGGCTCTTTCCACCTGCCGGAAGCTTCCTGTGGTTCCACTTGTGGAGCAGAGGTGCACTTGTGTTATCTTTGAAGCCTTAATCCATGACATTTCCCAGCCATCCCGATGTCCCTTTCAGCGAGGCACGGTCAGCCCGACCCGAGCTCCTGATGTTAAATCCTGGGTTTAAAGCAATCAGGTGTGTCCTTGGTGGCTGCCGGCACAGGAACTGGAAGCTGCCCCGGCAGGTGCTGGGGGCTGTGGCTCCATCCCACACCCCAGGGAACAGCTCGGAGGGACCCCAGCCCCAGAGCCCCGGCGCGGCGGGGACACAGCGACAGTGACACCGGGCTGAGCCGGCAGCCCGCCGGCACCAGCGCAGCCACACACCCCCCAGGGCACAAAGGATCCCAAACCCACCTGCTTAGCCCGCAAAGCTGAAGAACAACTCGGTTTTCTTCTGTTTGTACTTCTGGTCTTCATTTTCTCCGCGCAGTGATGCGAAACCATACAATGAAAGTAACTTCAAAACAAACGGTGGTGGCTTCTCAAAAATCAGTGATTATGTAAGAATTCCCATTATTTTGGTTTAAGAGATTTAAGAACAGCAAGCCACTACACAAAAATGTCATAAACCAGTAGTTTTCAAGGTTGTGTTTAAGGTGCAATGTTCAGAACGCAGTCTTCAAAATATCCTTCCTGGCACATTTAATTTGGTTTTGCTTTTAAGGAGTAATTGCTTTGTTCTGATCTTTAACAATTACACACCACTTCCAAAAGAATACTGCCATAATTTGATGCCACTACACAGGAAAAATAGTAAACTAAATAGTCATTAAATTTCCTTTGTTTTCCTCTTCAGTCCCAAGACCTTTATCTCTCTGCATCTCATATACAGCAGAAGTAATCACTTTTCCAACTAAGACAAGAGATTTATAAATAAAGATTCTTACATTTTCAAAATATCACTGGCACTGCACTAACTTCAAGAAGATCAGGTTTCAAAAGGAAACACCCTAAGAAAGCTCAGGGGGTTTTTTCCAGAGTCAAAGGGATAAAATTCCAATCGTCCTCACTAAATACTCCGATAAAAGACCCAGCTATTAATCCTCTTTGAAAGGTCTCTTACTCCTGTACACAAGTTGACTTTTTTTTAAAAAGCCCCCCAACATTATATATATAGATATGTATAAATATGCAAAATTCCTGTTTCTCAGCAGCACCTGTTACCTGAGCCAGGCGTTGCCTGGACTGATGACGCAGGCAGCTGCCGATCTCATGTTAATCCAGGAGTTTTGTCCCAAAATTTAGGTCCAGCTCTTTAAAAATGATGCTGAGATCTTACGCTGAACACCAGAGATGTTTTCTAGAAATGTACACAGGGCTATTTATTCCCAAGTTCCTGAAACCCAGACACAGAGGCACACTGAGGAACTGCAGTTCCTGCATTTTTTCCCCGAAAGCATCAGCAATTTTGAACACTTCCATGCGTGTTTCACAGATTGAGTGAGTTACAGCCTGCTTTCTCTCAAAAACTGGTGCATTTTAAAGTGTAAACGTGACCTGTACATACATTTTAAAAACACATTAATGGAAGCACCTTTTAAGAACACACCAGTTCTGCTTGGGCAGATCCAGGCTGAGATAGATTACGAATCTGTGACTGTTTTTGTCTACAACAAGGAGAGAAAACACGACCAGGCCATGGAACCAACAATGACAGAAAGATCACTGGAAAATTCCAGGGAATCAAGTCAAGGGAATTAGGCCAAAAAACCTGTAAAGCTAGTATTTCAAGTATTTTTCAGGAATTCAAGGAAATTAAGTCAAAGCACCATGATTAAAAAACTAAAAATTACCATGCAACGACCCCAAACATATGCAAGTTCAAACTTCAGAAGACAATAGAGAACAATACTTTTAATTTTACTGGAAGCAAGCAGATATTCTTGCAAAAAAATGAACAAACTGAAAGATATGTTTCCGGAGCATAAAAATAAAACAACGAATTGTAAACAAAATTAGCTTTCAATTAAAATCTCAAGAAATTACATATGTTGGCTAGAAAAAGGTCTTTAAATAACATAAGGTTATGGATCAATAAATCTTTCTTTAAGCAATGATCCAAATACTCCCCCTTACTATAATGCCTTTCACTACATTAGTATTTTTACCCTTATTAGAAGAAATAGTCTGAAAATTGAAAGATATTTTTAACCAAGAAATTTCAGAGGAACACTGAAATCTATGGAAAAGCCCCCTCTTTCTTGGATATAATGTAGGGTACAATTCCTGTACTCCAACAGGTTCTCCCTAACCTTTTTAAAAAACAAAGCAATCCAAATATTTTTGATTCCCAACACCCTAATTTCTGTATTTTTTCCTTAAAGAAAAGGATGGGGCCATTTAATCACCAAGTAATTAAATGAGCTATAAAGACCCTCAGCATAATTTCAGCTTTAATTTGAAGGTATGAATTGAAAAAAATACTCTGTGTGTTGATTTTTATTTCAGTTAGAGCAGGTTAAAAAATGCCTAACACTTTGAATGAATGCTGAAGATGGAGAAGGGAAGAACATCAGACGGAGAACCATGTTCAAAATATGTGTCTTTGGGGGCATTTTCTTTGATTCCAGAGCACATTTAAACAACACAAACCTTGGAGAATATCTAACGCTTTGCTCCCACCAGGATGTTTCCCTGTCACAGCAGGACACAATGACAACTCTCTTCTGTACCATGTTATCTATTTACTAATAGCCTTCAAATTCACAGAGAAATACAAGGCTTGAAACTGCACTAAATTACAAATGGTTTTATAGTACAAACAACAGACGCCTGAAAGAAGGTAGAAGAAAAAATACTAAAATAAAAGACAGTTCACAGCTGGAACAACACAGACCTGGCTGTTCCCACAAAAATAAATAAATACCTGACTTCATCTGTCCCTTACTGTCTCACTGCCAGCCCCACAGCAACACGTTTTATTTTAGGAGAGCATTTGAATAAGCACAGAGAAACAAAATTAAATTAATTTATTGATGTGCAAGTCAGACTAGACTGACATAAACAACTTCACAGAGGACTAGCGAAGATCCATAGGTAAAAATTACATACAGAAATTCATATATATAGGATAATCCATACAGAATAATCAAAGTCACCACATAGCCATTTCCTGGTAATCCAGACATCTTCTTTTATGACATCCACAGATATTGCTCAGATATACTTCTTCCTTAAAAATATTTCTGGCAATTGCTGGTGTTTCTTACTTAATAGTTTAATGAGTTTTAACAAATCCCAGTACTTCAGGTGGGAACTGGTCAGTGGGAAGATTTCTAAATAACAGAAAAATGTGTCCCTGTGGTCCCAAAAAGGCCTACTCCTGAGAGATAAAAACCCGGAAATCAGTGAATGCAACTGTCTGCAACAAACCACAACTGAAAAACGAGTAATTTCTCCAAACTCACTACAGAAGTCACACAGCCAAACCTGACCCTTTGGTGGTTACTGCCACTCGCTTCGCCTGGCGCTGCAAATTAAATCAAGTACTCTGTTTAGCTATCCCAAGTAAAATCAGGTAGTTTTCTTCCCTACGTGGAAAAATACTTCCTAATTTTAGCCAAGCACACCTTAGTAGATGACCAAAACAAGGAAAGCTCTACCCCTCAATAACAGAAAACAAATATTAGATCATTCTCTCAAAGGAGTTGTGGGTAACAAAAGGCAGTCCTGAATTTTAATGATGTGAAATCACCGTATTTCAAGATTTAGGATTAAGAAATGTAACTAACTTTTCTATCACAGCTGTACCAATGCCATGTAAGAACCAAAAATTACTGCAATTTACTTTAGTACTAACAGCCTGTAAAATGTTGTGTACAGTATCTGAGTTAACAAAATCCCACAGGAACCATGTGAGAGAAATGGGAAAAGGAGGACAAGAAGTTGACAATGTTTCTTAGGGCATCAGCTTTTATTCAGAAGCTAAAATGTCCTCTGCGATTGTGAAGAAACCTTTGGTTTTTCTTTTATCATTTGAGGTGTTCGGCAGAAGCCAATCCCACAGAGCTGGTGTCTCAGTCTGCGCGAATTTTGGGGAATTGCAGCAGCAAAAGAGGCAATAAACGGTTTAAATGAACCAGTCGGGCTCTTCCTGCCGGCGGTTAGCAGGGTTTTATCTGGGAATTCTGCGAAACCCCGTTCTGAGCTGCAGAGGCCCAGAGCAGGCCAAGCGGAGCAGGCCGAGCGGAGCAGGCCGAGCGGCCATCCCCGGCCGGGCCGAGTGCCCAGCTCAGCCCCGCAGCCACTGCCCCTCAGAGCCGCAGGGGAACGTCCCCCCAGCCCAGACACGGCCCCCAGCCTGGGCTGCCAGAGACTGGAAATAATGTCTCAAACATTGATATAAAGTGCTTAAGAAACTACAGCCACAGGTATCTCCCTGAAGAACTTTGGACTGTAAACTGAATTGCTGATTGGATTAAAGGGAGTCCATTGTCCCATCACCTCAGGCTGAGGGAAAGGTGTACATCCACAATAGGCCAAAGCCTCCAGCTGCCATCCCAGCCGAATTTGGGGTGGGGGGGAGAGCACAGCTCACAGAAGCCAGGTTCACACAGACTCCCCCCCAGCCGAGGGGGGAGGAGGAGGTTTTGGGTGCATGGCTTAGCCTCTGGTGAGAGGCAATCAACATCCATCCTCCAATTACACAAAACTGGCCCAGCTGTGGAACCCCCAACCCCACAGGACTGCACGTGACTCTGAGTCTGCTGTAAGAGACTGGCCCCCCCCAGCTCCAGGGGGACATGCCTGGACATGCCTGCCTAGCCTGAGCATATATACCCGTGGGATCCTGTGTTTTGGGGAACTGACACCACCAGAAGAAGATCGTGGGGGACTGACACCACCAGAAGACCTGAAGATCGTGGGGCGACTGACACCACCAGAACACCTGAAGAAGAAGATCGTGGGAGACTGACATCACCAGAAGACCTGCTGAAGAGGCACCAGTGGGACCCACGGAGTGGTGATATTCTTTTTATTCTGTCTCTGTCACGCCTCATCCTCCCTTGCCTATTTTCCATTTCTTTCTCTCTCCTTTTCTTTTCTCTTTCTCTTTCTCTCATATTTACTACATAATAAAACCCGTATTATTGTCACTGGCATATGGTCTCGTTTGCACCTTAATTGGGGCAGAGGAACTTCCAAAGAACCTTAATAACAATAATGATTGGATCCTAACACTGGATCTTGACATGGGGACAGCACTGCCACCGCCGCCACGCCGGGCCAGCCCTGCTGCCACGCCGGGCCCACGGCACCAGCCGGGGCTGCTCCCTGGGCCGAGGCCATGGCTGTGACACGGCCTGGGCACAGGGCCAGGGACACGGCACAGCCACACACGACGAACTGCAGTTCCTGCACGGACACGGGGACCACGGACATGGGGACCAGGGACTCGGGGACCAGGGATATGGGGACCATGGACATGGGGACCAGGGACACTGACCACGGGCACTGACCACAGACACAGGGACCAGGGACACGGGGACCACGGACATGGGGACCAGGGACTCGGGGACCAGGGATATGGGGACCATGGACATGGGGACCAGGGACACTGACCACGGGCACAGGGACCCCGGACACAGGGACCCCGGACACGGGGACCAAGGACACAGGGACCAGGGACACAGGGACCAGGGACATGGGGATCACGGACACGGGGACCACGGGCGCTGACCACGGGCGCTGACCACGGGGCAGAGCACCTGAGCAGCGCCAGCGCAGCACAAGCAGCCACACTCCCCTCTTGGGGCCTGTGGCACCACGGAGTCCGCGCAGCCAACGAGGAAGGCACCACATTTCTGTTTGAGAGGCCTTCCTACACAGAGCCGAACAAAAACTCCCCCAGAAACCACAGGCGTGCTCAACACAGTCCTTCTGGCAAGGAAAATTGCATTTCTCTGAACAAGAAAGCCTCCCATTACAACGGGTTTACAATATAAAGCATTATAAGGTCAGGCATTGCCTGCTTTGCATTTACCATTCTATTCCAATGGCTTTTTTGAATTCAGAATTTTGTGGCTCAAAAATATCGTAATAAACCCTACTTTTATCAAAGTTTTCTCGGATGAGAAGCAAGTCTTCAACAGAATACACGTCTTCCTTTCCCGTCCAAACAGTGAGGCTGTATCTATGTCCCAAAAAGAGGGGGAAAACAACAAAATGAAGAGAAAAAGAATATGTTAAGATAAAGCATGTAAACTACAAAGACATTGCACTAATGAGCTCCTAGAAATATTCAGGATTATAGCATCCTAATTTTAGAAATGCAGTTGAATACAAACAACTGCACCCCCCCGACCAATTTATCTGCAATTTATCCATGACTGTTCTGCCAAACCTCGGAAAGAGTTAAATAAAAAACCTCAGGTAAATATCCAGCAAAGAAATTTACCAGACCGAGCATTTAAGGTTTGATAAAGTAATCAATAGTCACAAGCTGAGCCTCAAAACAGGAAATATGATGCAATCCCAGACGCAGGTGATTGTTGTGCTCTGTGCTTTGTCACGTCAGTGATGTGTAGAGATGCAACCTAACCCAATTCTTATTAATTGCACAGAACTTCTCAAAAAACACTGAAATCCCCCAAAGCATTATTCCCTTAAGGGCATTACCTCCACATCTTCCACATGACATATACTTAGTTTTTTTCCTTAGTTTAATAAAACTGTATGAATTTTTAAAATGGATAAATCAGAATTCAGTTGTATGTGAGCAGAACTGGCTCAGGAATTTCTGTCTTCTAATCATGCCACTAAACCCCCACCCGAGTTTTATGCTGAGGTAAAAGAGAAAATCCTGATATTTCATTGGGAATAATGTTTGTATCCAATGAGGATATATTTGAGACTGGCACAATTCATAAGACATACTCTTAATGCAAAAATATTTTGAAATTAATTTCCCAGTTACAAATGCTTAATTCTATTTTCTGTCTTGAGTCTTCACCGTAAACAAGAATATCAACACTTTCTTTGTCCACCCTGGTGTTTCTAAATGATTAGAAATTTTTCAGAGAACCTCTTAAGTTTTCTGTCTTGGGCTTTGACCTCGGTTGGAACAACTCCATTAAACTCTGGGTAGGCAGCGCAGGTGAAAAAGATGAGTAAATGGCAATATATGGGAAGTTGGTTTTACTCTCATTCTTTTACATGTGAATATTTTTTATAATTAAATGGTTTTATAATTAAATTAGGGGTTTGTAAGAACTATTTTTGAAGGAAAATGTAAGTTGGTGTATGAAAACCACTGAATACATTTCAAGGGCCTCAGCAAAATTAATTAGCTTGGAGAGAAACACCTGACTTCCAATCTAAAAACCATCTTCGATATTTTTCAGGAGACATTGCTACAAAAAATATCAATAGTGAATCAAATACAAAGTCTTTGGATTGGATGAATTCCCAATTGCAACATCAAACTATTTCGTCTATTTAACTATATTCATCTCAGGAAATGTTTGCAGCAGAACTGCATTACACACGCATCATTTAAAAGTCCTTATTGTAGGTAATGCAAAAGAAGCTTCTGGAATTTAACTACTTTAAGGAGATTAATAATGACCACTTCTGTCTGAGGAATGGAACAATTGGAGACCTGAGGAAGGCCAAGAGCTGAGAGAAGAAGTATCTGCAATGTCTCAGGGATGAGCACGGGCACACAGCTGTGCTGCGTCTGACGCGAGCAGACAGCGCTGGTCAGGACAGCGAGGGCCGAGGGTCCGGCACTGCCCGGGGCTGCAGGACGGGGACCAGGCAGCACTGACCTGTGGGACTGCTGGAGCAGCCACCGGAGCTGCGGGATGGAGCCGGGCACCAGCGCGGCCCTGACCGCGAACGTCACGGGCTGGGAGAGCGGCTGGCACAGCCGGGACATCTCCTGCACCATGGGCCACTCGTAGCCTGGGGACAGACACGGGACTCAGAGAGAGCCCCACGCAGCCCCGAGCGGCCCCAGACACACACAGGGCCCCTTGTGTCCCTCCTGAGACACCAACCCAGCACACGCAGCTCTCCCGAAAACCGCGCGGCTCCACAGTGAAACTGCCGCGCGGCTCTGGACCAAAAACGTCACAGAGGAAAACTGCAATAAATGCAGTATCAACATGGAAAATAAACTTATTATGAAAACCTTTATTTCCCACACTTTACGTATGTATTTACTTACTTTACATATAGCTACAGAATGTGACATTTTTAATGTATCTTTGCCCTTTCTCTGAAAAACTCTGCTGCCACTGACTTCAATATGGCCTAGTTTTACATTGTCAGGGACCCTTTAAAAATAAAAACATGAAGAAAAAGTTACAACAAAATGTTAAATTAATCCACTAGGAATGAAGTTATCAAACACACACAGACAAAAATATTTTGTGCCTAAAAATGCTAAAATCCAGCAATCTAAAGTACTGAAAGTGCCTTTGCTGAGATTTTTACAAGGACTGGAGCTATTTCAAATTATATTTAACTGTTCCTTTGTTTCTACAGGCTATGAAAATCCTTTAACAACAGTTAATAACTTTTTTCTCAACTACTTATGTTCAATGTAGTGACTAGGAAGCCTAAAAAGGCACTGAATATTAAAAAAATGTTCTGTTGGGCAAGCAGCAACTTCTAGTTGAAATCCCTCAAATGAGCTGGTTTTCTTAAGTCTTATAGTACAACCTTAATTAGCATTTCCATAAACTGAAATTTAGAATGGAGATAAAATGAAATTCATTTTCACAGGTTAGCCAGTATTTCTAATCCATTTTCCAGCAATTTTGTCCTGTTCTGAAAATACCTGGCAGAAAGCACTGAGCAGTTTAATAAAATTGCAGTATATCATACAACAAAATCCTAAATCTTGCCAATGAATAATTAGCAATGGGAACGGTGTGAAATCCTGCCATGGTGGCCCCAGACAATATTGGAGGGGACTGTGCTACTAATAATGAGAATTGCAAGAGGAAGCCTGTGAAAAAGACTCTATAATAATGAAAACTGGAAAGTTTACTGCAAAAATTCAAGTATCCAAAAGAAATTAAATGTTAGGGATTAGGCTGATCCACAATTTTATTTCAGCGAGCAAAAAAAGCAGAGATAAAGTTTCAAATTTTCAGCTGGTCTGTTTTTCCCCAGGGAACATGCCAGGGTTCTGATCACCAAACCTATGCTCCCAGGGTCCAGGGAGAGCCCTCCCTGAAACAGAGGCTAAGGAGTTAGTCCTTCTGAAGTGCTCAGCAGGTGGGAAGGAGTTGAACTACAAATCATCTTATTTTAACAACAAAAAGACGGGATTTTTACCCAGCTGTGCTGCCACTCCAGCACCGGACTGACTGCTGGACAGCACTCTGACAAACACCTCAGCAGAGAACAGGGTTCCTGCAATCCACGCCATTTCCAGCCCAGGGGACAGCCTGGGGCTGGTGCCAGCTGGAGGCACACCGGAGGCAAAGGAGCCCTGCCCTTACCTGGCCCTTGGTGGCAGCCCGTGGTCCAGCCCAGGGACAGGGTGGCGTCGGGGCAGGACGAGGTGACGGCGCCCAGGAAGGCGCGGGCGTCCAGCGGCGCGCGGCTCCCGCGGGGCCCGGGCAGGACGTCCCCGTTCAGCCACACGGGTCTGTCCAGGGGCTGCCCCAGCCGCCCCAGCAGCTCCAGCGACGGTCCCACGGCGGCCAGGCTGTGCCGGGATGGACACGGGGCAGGGTCACGGACGGGAGTGTCACCGCAGGGCCACCGCACCCTCCCCGCCGGGCCGGGCGCACGCCGAGCGCCCGCTGCCATCCGCTGAGCTCCCCCCAGGAGCGACACCCCCAGAGTGCCACCCCCTGCTCCCAGGGCTTCCCGGCCTCACCTCACGGCCCCTGACCCTGCCACCTCTTCATCTCAGGCCTGAGAGTGGTTTTAGCAAAGGAAGCCACTGCAGTCTCTAACACTCGTGTTTCATCAGGCCTGAAAGCCACAAATGCTGTAAATTCAGTCCAAAGAGTGAAAGTCATCTCGCCCCACCTTAACCACTCTCAAAGTGGCAAAGGTTTTAGCACCATGTCACATCCAGGCTGAAACTGACCTTTACAGCCCTGCAAGATGATACACCTGTACCAGGAGAATAAAAAGCCCAGCACAGACCAATTCCAGACAACTGAAAGAGTGAAAAGGCACCTACTTGAACATTTAATGCCTGGTCATGGTTCTTCCCACAGCTCAAAAGTGTGGCAGCACAGAGAAGCCTGCCTGCCCAATGTTCATCTGACAGCTAATTATTACACTGTTAAATATGAGCTGGCATCGCTTGAGCAACCAGTGCAGACACCCTGTGAGCGTTTAACAAAATCACACATTCCTACTGTCCTGTCAAGACAGAAGGAAAAGCACAACTAGCTCTTTTCTAACTCCATCCTACCAAAACTTCCAAAGTACTGTGGAAGGAAAGGAGACGTGGAACAATGGGGAAAATAAACGAACACCAAGAAAATCTTTTTGTCACAGCACATTAATTAACGCATTCTACAACACCAAGGAATTTAAAATCAGTAGAGTCGGAGCTTTGAAATTAGGTTAGTTTTAAAGCCAACAACTGTCCCCTGAGCTGCTTGTCTTGTTTCCTCTGTAAAGTCATTTTGTATGTTTTGTGTTTTGTGCTGTTGGGAAAGCTGCACAGAGGCAGGAATTCCACTCACTCGGGACGAGCTCGAGTTCTCTAGGAGAAAAGCCAGTGATGGCTTGAGTTAACGTGTGGGCTTCAGCATTTCCCACACTGTCTGGGGCCAGAACAGTTCCTCAGGGCTGGTGGAATGCCTTCCTTTCTACTGCTAAGTACAAGGGAATGTAGTGAGAAAAAAGCCCAAAGCAAAACAGCAACACAGGAAAAAAAACCAAAGCAAAACAACAACAAAACCCAACCCCAAAAAACCTCAAACCACAGAGAGCACTGGTTTTGTTGCACAGCATTTAGGAAATTCAGACTCACTGCGGACTTCATGTGAAATGACTTTGGCATTTCTGAAGTGGGACACTGAAGACCTTTTGCAGAATACATTAATTTCAGTAGCCACAGCCAGCAGGAAATGTAATTATGTGGTCAATCAAGCTGACAGAGTAGAGATATAAAAAGTAGATTTTTAAAGCACCATTGAAACAATCTTCAAAACTTCAGCAATGGCATCCAAATAAATATTATCCAAAGGAACACCAAATGCTCTTATCACTTATTTGACTCTATCTGCACCGTGCGATGTATTTTTAAATGCTTTTACACAATCAGACTTTTAAAATGCAATGTACTCTTAAAAGCTTTTATGAACCACTGCACTTGGCTGTAAATTCCTTGTGGAGAAATGAAAGGTAGGTGGTTTAAAATTAATTTAAATGATAATTAAAATGGAGGAAAAACCCCACCAAAACTCACAAGAAATATGCCCAAACAAATGTTTACTGCTCTTTTTTGCCTTCTCTGCCCTGATGAACACACACAGATCCTGTGACAATAAAAGGATTTAGCCTGCCCACATTTTGTACTTTCATGAACTTTAACATGAAAACCGTGACTGTGTCACACAGAACCACAGGCATAAATCACAGTTTACAACTATCTCGTGGGGGTTTTTTGCATTTCTATAGAGTACTTAGGCACTGATGAAGCTCTTTGTAATTTGTTGCCAAAACAAGACTGAGAACACGGAAATTCAGACAAAGCCAGAGTCAGGAGCTAAAGGGTGCATATCTGGAAATCACACATCATTTGAAACTCTTTCGAGGCAATCTCATGCCGTTTTCAGGTGTGTTTTCCATTGGAGACAATGAAACAGCTAATGGTTCAAATTGTGAATGAACCTCTGAATATTTACTTAATAAGGCCAGAGAAAGGAACCTTCCAGAGAGGCACCACCTTTTCAGGTTCCGGATGGGAAAGTTCTGCTCCTAGTCCCTAATTCACTGAATTTAAAAACATTACCTGTAATTCAAAGCACTTTCAAAGGTTTTGTTCTTGCCATGCTTTGAGTATTATGGACTGTGTTTCCATGTGGATCACGCTTCTGAATGCATGGTGCTAAACTGCACAATAAGGAGGAGTTTTTGGTTGACAATCACCCGCAGAGTTGTACCAGGGAAGAACGCAAACAACGTAACAACCTTTCTGTTGAGATACCTCTTAAAATCCAGCTTGATGCCTTTATCGGTGCTGACCATCTGTGCCAGCCACTCCTGCAGGGTGATGTCGCTGTCCGTGTCCGGGGGGTGAGCCAGGATGGGGTCCCCGTCCCCTCCCCGGAGCAGAACATCCGCCTCCACCATGTGCACGTCACCTGGCGAGTGACAGATCAAACCTCAGCTTCCAGCGCCTCAGGGCAACAATTACCCAGCAAGTCTGTCTACACCAGCCCGAGCACCCTCACGCCAGACGGGAACTGCTGCCTGTGACACAGAAGATGAAATTTTGGGGTGTTTTCAGTCACTAAACTCTTTGCAAACCTACAAATGTGAAAATTGGTCTTTGAGGATACATTTGGCCGAGCAACCACGTGGGGTTTTTCCCTCAGGGGAACAGAAAAGCGGACATCCAACATGTGAATCCACTCTTGCTAAATTTCAGATTTTTTCCTCTGTAAACAGGATTCCTGACAGAGGAAAGATGAGCACAGGATTTAACACTGGCAGAGACTGAGTATTCCCCTTGACTCATTGTCAAAACCGACCACGAAAATGTTAGCTGACACACAAGACAGGTGAAGAGGGGTCTTAGGAGTGCTCAAGCTCTTGAAAACAGCTTTATATAATGAATCTGGGCAGTGCTACCAGCTTTGCAGATAATCCAATACACATAGCTAAGACTGAAATACGAAGAACAGAGGCAGTGATGATATTCAAGATAAAGGATATTACACATAAATGTACACGAATATGTATTTGTCAAATATTCACATAAATTTACATAAAATTCACTGCCGCCCAGGCTGGCGCACCAGGGACCTTCTGGCTCTGCACAACTCCCGGAGAGGAGGGGACTGGACGGCTCTCTGCTCCCAGGGAACCGGGACAGGAGGAGGGGGAGCGGCCTCGGGCTGGGCCAGGGCAGGCTCGGGGCGGACACGGGGAAAACTCCTTCACCAAAAGGGCTGTTCGACGCCGCACAGGGCAGCCAGGGAGACCCAGCCCCGGAGGGGTTTAACAGCCGTGGGGATCCTGGAGGAGGGAGGGGAGGGGAAGAGGAAGGGGCCTGTTCCACACTCACTTCGCGCGGCCGCCGCCGCCCGGGCGCTGCTGTTGGCGGCGTGGAACCAGCGCACGGCAGCGCCGTCCCGGGCCCCGAGGCGCCCGGTGCGCAGGAAGTGATCCACGGGCCACTCGCTCCAGGCGCCTGCGGGGACACGGCGGGGAC
>VZTG01007868.1:517731-532181 GCA_013397845.1 Melanocharis versteri | reverse complement strand
AATGACTGATCGCTCCCAATAGAGGGGCAGTGCTGGGGGAGTGAGCAGCTCTGGCTTTCTGTAAGTAATGTAAATAATGGTAGGGAAAGGGTGGTGGGGTGTGCTGGAACACTGGAGCTCCCAGGCCTGCCCAGCACTGATGGAACACTCAATGTCTCTCTCCAGGGTGTCACTGCTGGCTTGTGGCACACTGAGGAATGAATCCCATTTTTTGGGGCAACATCTGGAGTCCCAGAAAGCTGCAGAGACAGGATGCACGCATTCCAAATCTGTCTTTGTTTGTTTCATTATAAATAAGATGCAGAAGGTTGCAAGCACTGTAGTTAACTTTATTGATCATTACTGAAAAGGAGTTAGTAGAGGTTAAGTGCCAAGAGGCAGCTGTTCTTCGGGTGCCCTGGCCCCGTCACAGACCCAAAATGCTGTTCAGCCTCAAGCTGGGGCTCCCTCGAGGGCCTGGGTGCAGCTTGTTTTCAACAAGGACGTGTTTTGCTCGTGCTGTGCGTGGGTTCAGCCCTTCTCCGTAACTGCAGTTTCTCAGAAGTCAGCACAGAAGCTGAAATGCAGCTCAGCTCCATCCAGGGTAAGATCTCGATGCCTGAACCCTTCTAGGACTGGAGTGTTTAAGCACAGGTAAGAGCAGAGCAGATTAGGTTAAATTACAAATTGTTTTTGATACAAAAACATAAAATATCCCCTATTAGCATCAAGAAGGCATCCAAGTTTTAATACTCTCATTAGAAAATTGTACCAGCATTTTTACTGAAAACAATATAGATCCTGTATATATTTAGTTTTGGTTCTGTTCTCAATAAGCAGTTGTGTGGCTGCTACCAAAGCCCAGCCGCAGTTCAATGAACCTCAGTACAAATCACATGCATCACAAATACATAAATAGATCTAAGTGACCCAGTATCAAAAATACATCCTATGCAAGAACCTCAGGTATACTAAAAATCCCAGAACAGTTTGGGTTGGAAGGGACCTTAAAGAGTTCCAACCCCACCTGCCACAGGCAGGGACACCTTCCACTAGAATCAACCTGTTCATGAAAATTCATACTTAATACATCTGTTCTCCCTGAAAGTAAAGGTAGCTACTAAAATGGGGCAAAAGCAGTAGACAGGAGCAGAAAAAATATTGCAGAATTCTTGTCTGACTTATTGCTACATGTAGATTACATCAAGGGTAATCTGTTTTCTCCTAATCCTTGAAAGGTCAAATTGTTTATGGAATTCTGAACACAGAGTAAAGAAAAAAGCACTTTTTATAAAAATAGCATCCATTTAAGTTAGATAAATCCTTATAAATACAAGAAAGAAAACAGTTACTCTATAAAACATTAACTGAGAGCATATGTTCCTGAAGCACCAGCATCACATCCCCAGGTTAAGGACCTCAGTGAAGTCTTTTTCCACACACCCACAGCGCTCCCCCCGTGCTGCCAGAGCTGCCCTGGCACTCAGGGCTCCAGGCAGCTACAGCAGCTCTCATGTCTGAACCTCCCGTGGCAAGGAAACAGTTTTGGGCCAGCCCTGCTCCAGTGTTCAGCTCTTGCAGGGGGGAGCACATGCAGAGATCACACGGAACCCCAGCAACTTTAGTAACACACTAATGTGAGGGTAAGAGGCAAGATCCTATGGCTTGGAGTTACACTACACCTACCAAGTGCTACAGCTGTGTGAAGAGTAACAAAACCTGCCCTCTTCTGCACCTGTATTAAGTGTAAACTTTCAGAACGTCATACACAAACTACAACTCTTTTGTGGTAGAGGAACCAGAAAGGATCTGAGGGGCTTTAAAAAAACAGGTTGAAAAGCTATTAAAACATATCAGGTTTAGAAACTTTAACATTTTTAGTGTCTGTAGCAATGTAACTTTGGTGTTCAGATCTAGCAAATCAGTGTATGCATGTAATCAGCCTCATCAAAACAGGTGTTCTATAATGAAAAATACTAATTCCATTTTCAGTGGTAGAGCTGTAGGATCTGACATTCCACCATGAATCACAGGAATCAGAGCACTGTCCAAGTCATTCAGGTAGTTCTGTGGAAGGAGGTGTCCTCCAGACCCTGCTAAGTATTCAACCTAGGAGGGAAACATATTGATATTAATTAACACTTTTTGGATTAACAGGACTATGAAAAAAGTGCTGTATCACAGTAAAAGAATATTTCAGCTACCATGAAGTGAGAAACTAATGACTAAGACAGCTCCTTCCCCAAATGTCATCCTCAGCCTGGATCTCGGGTAGGGCAAAACTCTTGAAACATTCATGGAGAGATCCAAGGTATTTACAAGGGAAGAAGATACTTCAGTGGAAATGGAGTGCCTGCAATAAAAGTTGAAAGCTTACCATGTCTGAGTCAATGGAAACTCTGAGTCCTATCTTATTCATCCCATTATTTTTCAAGGTTTTAAGGTGAGGGCAAAGAGCAGTGCTGCAGGCAATGGCAATCTCCTTTGCAAACTGGTGGGGAACAGCACCGGATAGTTCATGATCCCTTACAAAATAGTAAACCTGAGATCAGAGAAAGGGGAGGGCAGTCAGCAGCCTGGTACATCCCAAAGTCAGGAAAAAGAGCAGTTCAGTATGACAGAACATGGAACAGAGCAAGCTTTGATGCTTGTTTGCTGGCAAAGCACCCAAGTATTTCATCCATACAATCAAAATACTTCAGGAACCACAGGAATGCCTGGATTAGGCATTTACAGAGCTGTCCCTGCTAACAGACTTCTAGTCTTTTCCAGAGGAGAAGAAGTGTGTGAACTCACCCAGGGGCTGCAGAAAACATGCTGCCTGGCAGGATGGCTACACATAAAATCAGCTCATTTTAATAGTATCACTTAGTACAATCACATCACCACTTAACTATTCAAAAACTAACAAAAAAGGCTCAAGAACTACGTAATTCACTAACTTCAGTGCACTTCATAACTTTTCCCTCTCTTTCGAAGTCTCTGTATTGTGGTGCTTTTTCACTCTGAGTTCCTTCCATTGATTTTCCATCAACTGGGCTTAAAATTCTATGGAAAACAAGATTATGATTAGTAATTTAAACAACATTCTATGGTTTAGATACAGTAACTTCTATGAAATAGTATTTACCCATCCTTCAAGCTTTACAACAAAATATAACACAGGACTCACACCATGAAAATACAGCTGGTACAAAAGGGAATATCCTAAATACGGAACTAACAGGATTAATAGAAACCTAATCTTGCAGGTTTAAGATGCTATAAACCATCTTTGGTATCAAGCACTTTCTGTCAAAAACGTATTTTAGATTAATTTCAAGAAACTAAAGGCAGATATTTGAACATTGGCAGCAAGAATTCTCTCAGATGTCTGGCTGTAGTAGTACATTTACCCTTTGTTTGTTTTCTCTTCATTTTCTACCCAGCAAATATCTACATATTCCTTCACATCCCCAGCATCCATTTTTCCACAGGTTATTTTGAAATCCTTCTTGTCTCTTAATGCCTGACGTAGGCTTTCCATTGTTTCTCGTGTTATTTGTACCATTAGTCCATCTAGAAGAAAACCAGTTAAAATTCCACATTATCCACAGGAAAAGCAGCACTGCTTTTTATAGAACATGGCTTAATTTCTACTGAGACCAACCATCTCCTACAGGTAATTAATGAATGCACAAAAGGACTCCATCCCCCACCTACAGCACTAAATGTTACATGAAAGAGGAAGAAAACCTTTTTTGTCAACAGAACTCAAATGAAAAGATAATTTTTAGGTTAATTTTGGATTTTTTTTTTTTGCATATATGTGCCAGTATATGTATTTCAGCAAAATGGCAATGAAAATAGTTCCATAAAGGAAAAACCTGCACTGATTAAACAGAGTTTAAATTTGAATGTTTTAAAACAAGTAGGTGAACTATCATGTATTTTTATGCAGCATTTGTTTGCAATAGGTTTCATACAAAGCTAAAAAACCTGAAAAGAAATGTTTAGCTTACTGAGGCATAAACACCTTACACAAGACTGCTGCTATTTTTTTTTAAGTCTCTTAAGAGAACAGAACAAAATTCTTACCTTCAACTATACTGGATTTAGCTAAAAATCCTGAAGATGTTTTTAAGGCTCCATTAAACACCACAAAACTTGCACCTGTAACTAGAAAAAGTAGGATGGAAGTGAGCACCACTTCACGTCACTCCAGTCAGTCATCACTGACATTAAACTTGCACTCCTGCTAAAACAGTTTTATGTAACACCAGAGATGCATTTTCTGTGCAGCCTAACAGTGAACATCCATTTCTGCTCCAGAAGTGTGATTTTCTCCAGCAGACCTCTTACCTTTCCTGGGCTGTCCCGTGGCACTGATGGCCTGTGTGTGGTAGAGGCCCTGCTTGTTCTGCACACACACCAAGTGAGAGTCTGCTTCGGTATTGAAACTCGCTCCAATGCTAATTACATGTTCATTAGAGGAGCTGATCACCTTCATCACCTGTCAATACAAAATTTGTCATTACACTGATAAATCTCACTAAGAGGGGGTTTTCTTAGTTTTTTTTGTTTGTTTGTTTTTTCATTTTTAAGCAAATCATCGTCAGAAAATCTGTAAAAGAGAATGTTTGAAAATACATGCTGAAAGATTTTGAAGAAACTGCTGATCTTTCAGTACTTAGCAGCCATCGTAAACCTCAACTCCTCATTATCCACCTCCCAGCATATCACAGAAGGAATTGTGTGCTCAGGTCATTGCATGCCCTTCCCATTACACATTTAGGTCAGTATAAAGTTCAGAGAGGTCTTTTTCAAAGAGCTGATGGTAGAGGTGTGACTGGTATTATACAAAAAATGAAGACTAAGGCAGCTTGGACTTCAAAGCTAATCAAGATAGGTGTACTCACCTCATTATACTTCCTTAGAGGTATTTTAATACAGCTTCTACCCATTTCCACATGAACAAACAGGTTGTCTATGGTATGCAAAGTATACTGGTAATTTCTAAGGTCCTATAACAGAGAAAGAATTTATGTAAACAGACAATTAAGTATTGTTTTCTTACCTTTCCCTTACCTTCATCACTGAGATGAAAGTACTCTAAATACATCTCTAGGATGTCTAAAAACGGTAATATTAAGAGTGGCTGAAGGCCTAGGGATCCCTTCTTGCTCACTGGGTGTATGTGACAGGCACCTCCGTGAATATTTTAACAAATTCACAGCGCTGACAAATTAGCTCTATTAACCAATGGGTTATTTACTCTATAGCTACTTCATACACGTTAGAATCCCAGTGTTTTAGGGAAAGAAAAACTTCAAACACCCTCTCTCTCTGATAGAAAAGTGAAGCATGGCAGCCATCATCTAGATGAGTTTGTTTCCGGGCTCACAGCCTGTCCCCTATAGCTCTAACTTGTTGATTTACAGATTGAATACTGCACCGTTTCTTATCCCTTCCTGTGACAGAAGTAATCACCCATCACCTCACCCACTCCTGCAAAATCCTGTTTATTTCCAGAACAACAACATTAGTTATGAAATGGTCTCATTTGCTTTTACTACTTCAGCTGAAAGAAAGGTATAAAGAGGCTCTTTTCACCAGCTGAGCCAGGTAATCAGTACCTTCCTCCATCAGCACAGCTGCAGCAAGAAGGGTATTTACAAAAACATCTCGATGCACTAAGGTTTCCATGGGACTGGCATCCAGCACTAAGGATGCAAATCACAGGTGCCCTTTGCCTCTGGCACTTGTGTGGGAAGAGGCTCTGCATGATCTCTGACTGAGCATTTGCACCACAGGTGCCAAGGCACCACCAGGAGAACATTTTGCAGGGATGCAGTGACTAAAACTCCTGCAAGGAGCACATATTGTCCCTGCCTGCTTCAGGCTGACACAGCCATGAAGGGGAATCCATGTAAATCTAATCCACCTGAAAAGAAATCCCACAGAAACCCCGTTCAGCAGCAGCTCAGCATGAAGGCTGCTCAGTCTGAGGGTGCAGTTACACACTGGCCCTGGCACATCACCAGTGAGGCTGGCAGCTGGCTCATGGATCAGTGTGAGACTCCTACAGGAAGAGGAAAGCTGCTGTTCTTAGGCTGGGTACCTCCTCCAGCTGATTCCTTACGCAGTGATCTGCACACCAGCGCTGGCAAAAAGGAAAAAGGGGGCAAAGACTGCACTTTCATCCCAACTGTGATGGTCTCGAGACCCAGGGGAGGACGTAGTGATTGCCTAAATGAGACACGCAGTGCTTTCCATGGCCTTGCCCTGAATGCTAGGATGGCAAGTGCTGGAAGTTCTGAGTATTAGAAGAGGAAGGTTAGTGGCCAGGAACACAGGCTTACTGCAATCTGAAATCAAATTATTGGGGTAACAGAGGAAAAGCTTCCACAGGGAATGGCATGAATTCCAGACTTGCCTTATGATTTTGCCAAAAAGTCCTTCACAGAAGACAGTCAGGCTGAGTAACTTCGGCAAGGTTAAGTTTGTCTGACAAAGGAATTACTACTGCAGTTAGTCCACAGCACCTGCCTGTCAAGTCTTCCTTCACATTTAAAAATGTCAGATTTAAGACCAGAATCTCTGCATCACAATGATGCTCGGAAGAGATAAATGCACCTAACAATGATGACTACCAGCATCAATGCAAATGCCAACATCTCCCTCACTCATTAAAAGCTTTTTTTCACCACCAAAACTAATGCATAACAATACAAAGTGAAACAAACAGCTTTTTTAATTCATTCACCAGTTTTAAGTCAAGTAGGGAGAACAAAAACAAATTCAAGATTCAGAATTTGTTTGGAGGATATTTTATGTCATTTAGATTACAACAGGAAGGGAAGATAATAAAACATCTACTCACAACAAGTAGATTCATAATTGTGTGTCCTATGTCTCCGAAGAGTGGCTTCCGATGTCTGACACTTACCACAGGAGTTGGATAGACTAGGAGGAAAAAAGATCATGTTTACCTATCAACAACTCTAAACCTTGCTATTCCAAGTAGTTTTATAGTTTTTTCCAGCTGTAATCTGTCTCTAAATCTCATTATCTGACCAGCCAAAGGAAGTAGAGCCCCTAATTCTCAGCCACAGTGTGGCTTTCCCCCCACCGTGGTTATATCTGACAAAATTGGTTAAAAAAACAAAACACAGCAAGTAGTTTGGTAAGAGAAAGAACAAAAACAAAGCAGCTGCCACCCCTGCCACCATGCAGACAGGATCTGGCTGGTAGAGGTCCTGTGTGGCCATGATCCAGAAATCCATGAACAAGCGACGGATACATGTTTATGGACTTGCAGCTTCTACAATGGTGGGCTCCTGCCTTTTTACATGCCTAGATGTCTCCAATGTATTAATAAGTTATCCTTATAAGTAATCAATTCCTTTATTCGGTTTATGAAGCAGTAATTTTTTCCCAATATATTTAACTCAAGTAATTTAATTAAAATAACCATTTTATCAGAGTTGTAAACATCCCTTCAAACCTTTCTCCCATAACAAAAAAAAATCTTTAAATTTTACTGTCAGGTTTGGTTTCTTAGCTTTCTCATCACCTAAGAAGAAAATAATAAAAATCAAAGCAATCTAGCAGGACAATGAACATTCCCAGGTGGCTCCCCATGTTTGGCTTATACCAGTGTATTATAAAATCCCTTAAAGATGATTTTAAAATAGTTCGCTTGTCTAAAAACTACTTGTATTTTCCAAAGGGAACTTTACATTTACATAGGTAGTGAAACCATTAAAACTTACCCCCATATTCTGCTCCCAACCTCAACATCAAACGGATTGGAAACACTTTTGCCCAGGGTATTTCCAGCTTATGGATAAGAATGCCACAAAGAAAAGGGTTATCTGGTAGAATCTGATCATCAAGTTTCTGAAAAGTTGGTGAAACAAACAGGAATCCCCCATGCTCTTTGTTGCTGAGAAAGTTTTCTGTAAAAGTAATGTTTTCCATATTTTTTATGAACCTTCCTGTAGAAAGAGGAATGGAGAGTGTTTACAGATCTGGGTCACTCACACTTCAGTGCCAAGAGCACTGCTCTAACCAGTGGCCTCTGACAGACTTGAAACCCACCCTTTATTTCACATCTTCCTGAAGTCTGCCAGGTATCTGAACCCAGCATAAGAGCCCTGTACTTCATCACTAAATGAACCTGACTATGAATCTAAGTTTCTCCAAACAAGCGCCAAGAAGTGCTGAACACATCAATTGATGAGTTTTGATCAACAGACCTAAAATATTTACATATATGAGCACTGTACTTGAACAAATGAGGTGCCAGGTGTCCTAAAAACCATAGACTCAAGGGCTCATACCCAGAATCTCCACCACAATATGACTAAACAACAAAAAAACCTGCAAACAGGATGTTTACAGAAGTATACGAAACAAAGAAACTTAAATTCTTTTGTTTCTGTTATTTAGAACTCTAGTCTAACACTGCAAGCTCTTTCAACAGAACCATTAGACAAATAATTCAAGGAAAATTACTTATCTACTTTAGGTTGTAAAGATCAGCAAGATAATACTACACGAGAAAAAGTTAGATGTTAAAATGACACACCTTTCATTGCATCTTTATAGATGTCAAGAAATAATTTGAATATTTCACTAGGGAAAACATCTTCATCTGGCAAACGCTGCAACAGAATGACAATTTCTGCCTGACCCAAACCATGCAGTCCATTTGTTGAGAAGAACCAGCACTTTTCTGAGGAATCTTTAAAAAGATAAGATACCACAGTAATGCTGTTTTACAGACAGAAAAAAAAAGGCTTGTTTTAATGGAAAAGAAAATGTGCAATACTTACATGTTATTAGCTTAACATTGACAAGCAAGTTTCCATTTAGAATAAAAGTCAATGGATTAGGACCTCCTTCCCCAAGCAGCGAGGTGACCTTTTGGTGAAATGGATGTTCCTCCACCAGAAGATCTAAATAAATTAACACATGATTTAGTTCAATACACCAGGCAATGACCCAAACCAAGAATTAGTTCACTGTATGACACGTTGTCTCATCCTCCTACTTTCGTAGCTATTCCCAAGCTTTGAACAGCTCCAGATCAACCAGGAACAGCTTACCCTAAGATTCAAGGAACATATAAAACTGAAGCAGCAGCTTCCAACAAAGGCGCCAACCAGGGCTACCATTCCTTTGGAAATCCCTGACTGAACAGGGGCTGACTCTTCATCCATACCCTGATTCTGTCAGGTACCACTGATGAGCACAGCTGCCACTATAACGCATTGAAGTGGTGAAGCATTCTTCTCATAACATACTGATCTTGTTAAAAATGCATAGTCATTACCCAACAATCCAGTATGCAACAAATAAATTACATGAGAATCATATTAGAATACAAATTACATGCACATGAGTCTGTATTTAGAAATCTGGGATAGTGGAAGGTGTCCCTGCCTATGGCAGGCAGTGGCAATGGCTGAGCTCTAATGTCACTTCCAACCCAAACGACTTGAGGATTCTGTGAGTAAATATTAACAATTTTCTCAAAGTTTTACCAAATTTTACCTTTCCCATTTTCACCCAATGCGAGCAGAAGCGGTGGCAGCTGATCACCATCAGGAAGAAGGCTGATCTCTCGTCGCACCCAGTTTTCTACCCCACACAGTGCTCTGTAACTTGAAGCACCAACAGGCACATCTCGTGTGCTCAGATCCACTGAACTGGGACTGCTCTTCTCAGCTTCTGCAGGACAACACTCTTCAGTTCCTGCAGTGACAAATCTGTCACTAGGTGCCACCTCACTCTGGTCTGGAGTGGCCTGCTGTGCATCATCTGAAGGAACAGAATGATGTAATTCCTCCATTTTTGTAATCTTATCTATTTCTTCTTTCAGTTTTTGATTTACATCAGTTACCGGGTCATCTTCCTCTGGGCTTGCAGCCTGTGAAGAAGAAATAACAAAAACAATCTACACTGTCTAACAACCAGCTACGCTTTCATCATTATCATTCTAGAAGCAAAAAGAGAAAGAAATCTATCACAAAAGCTGAGAATACATTTCCTCCTAAGAAGAAGAAAGCCAGCAAATCTCTCCTGGATCCTGATCCTCTTATTTTTTTGTTTAGGAGTCACACAGGTGAAGATGCATTGTTAATTCATTTGTTTGGTAACACAAATTGGATCAGCAGCTGAGCACTGCAAATATATTTCTACACAATTTCTACTATTCTACTAATAGCTAAATGTAGCTCTGCTCAGTTCGATTAATTTCTAGTTTGGAGTCAAACCCATGCTGTTCCCCCAGTGAGACAGGTATGACAAGCCATGAACACAGGCACATTAGGATGTCAGCTGTCATAAAAAAATGAAATTAAAAAAAACAACATCCCCAAGACCCCTCCAACAAAAACAGAGATGCACATCATCTTTTGTTAGACTTGCATCCTATATCCAGAGGGAAGACTTTGTCCATACAACAAGAAAAAACCTGACAACTTTATGCTTCTCCTGTAGCAGTTCTCCTGGTGTCCCATCAGCTTCCAGCAAATCCTCTTACTTATATGCCTCTTACTTAAACTTAATGAATATGCTGCCAGAAAACAAAAAAGCCACCAGCCCCAAAGGGAAGACTCCACAAAAACACAGACAAAAACATGGCTAAATTGGCCAATAATAAACTTCTTCCCCGTGAATCTGCTTGCTGGTGTTTCATACCACTTGGCACTTTTGCCCTTCACAGCACTGAGTGGCAGCACTTTCAGGATTTTCTGTGGCCTTTGCTTCAGAGCTGCACCGTGCTAGTTTTGTCTGAGCTTCTGAGGCTGCCCAGGAGAACCACCTACTAATTGTCTCCCACTGACTTCGTCCATGCTGCTTTTACTTTTAGACATTGCTCATCCTCTGCAAGTGCAAATATCCTACTCTTTACCCACAATGAGAGACAGGCTATTATCTTTTGATTACTCCAATTTTCTGTGATTTGATTACTACTGTTCTTCAGGAATAAAAAGCTGATTTAAATGCTAGACACCTGGTAAGTGTTCAGACACTCTAAATACAAATAATAATTATCTAGTATTTTAGCTTTAATGATATACTTTAAAAACTCCTTAGTGCTGGGAGAATCATGGCATTTATGTTATTACTTGAGACAGTGCTTCAGTGCTACATTTTATCTTAAAAAGGATTCACCTGAGGAACCTCACTAAGTCTTTCCACAGCAAACTTAAACCTCTTCTTTGGACTTTTCTTTTAAAGTGCAGGTCATTCAACATCATGCACTTGACTCGTGATAAAAAAAAAACAATCCCCCTCTCAGTTCAGTATTAGTTCACACTAGAAGCAATACACAGATTTTTTTGCACCCTATAATGTGGTATTGCAGGGCACTAAGTAACTTTTGGTTGTCTAATTCATCAGGGAAACTGTAGCAGGCCACTAGAAAAAAACCACAAACAACCACAAACTCCTACTATAAGCATGTTGCTAATATACGGCTTAAGAACCGTGGCTGAGGTCACCTTCACAAAAGTGGTTGATCAAACACTATGTACAAAAAAACTGCTTTGGAAAATTTCAGCCACACCAGTTTTGAAGCTCACAGACACCTCAAACCAAACAAGGTTTTCCTTTGAAAACTTTGCTTGGTTTTACTCAAATAGAAAATTACTACAGTGTTTTTCAATCTAAGGACCTCAGAGCCCCCGCCAAAAACACTCAAATATTGTCTCAGGTTCCAAAGGCTGTGAATCAGAAGTGATGGTCTGTGAGGGGCCCTGTCAACGGCAAGCAAAGATTTCTCAACAGGTAACTGATGCAGCTGAACCACACCGACTCCTACCGCGAGCGTCTCCGGCACGTCTGGGCTCACGGGGCTGGACTCCTGCGACCTCTTTGCTCCCGAGGACAGCTTTGCTGTGTCTGCCACTTCACCGTTGGGCAAAATACCATCTGCAAACCACACCCGCCTCTGCTCTCTGGGGCAGAGACCTGGTACAGGTTAAAACAACAACTCCGCATTATCGCACTGCCACAATATCTGAAAAGGACAAAAATTAAGCCCCTTCTCCCCACCAAATGTACAGACAATCTGTTTACTGGAATGAGGCACAGGTAGAGGTTGGCATTAGCCAGTCTCTAATCAGGCAAATACATGCAACAAAATCTCTCACTGGCAGAGGAAGCTGCCCTGCTACAGTTAAATCTATCAGTTCATACTACAGAAGGCTACTACCTCAATCATCCCTCTGTAGTGAGAGAAGAATGAAATGCATATCACAACTAAAAGATTAAATACACTCTAAAAAAAGTTGATTTATTGCTTTGTTTAAAAATGTGTTTTCTTTGAAGAACACCAGATGTTTAATAAAAGTGGAACAAAGACACCAGTTAGCCACTAATCCTTTGTATTTACACAGAGAGTGAACCTTTGCTGCTCCATTGTAACTTCTCCCTGAACAGCTGCTTATTTTTAGTGTAAGATTGGCAGTCCAACACAAGCCAGAGACCTCCTAAGACATATAAAAATTATAAAATGAACAGCTACACAAAAATATTTACAATATAAACAGAGAGGGCAATGAAAAAAGTAACATCCACATTTCATAAATGGAGATTTAGGACCAGCTTGGGCGGGGCACCAAAACTGGGAAGTGAAAGTGTTTCCATTCAGAGTGTTCCTGTTTCACACAAAAAATACCAAGTATAAATCCCAGACGTGATAAGCAACTCTTTCCAAAGAGACTCTCAAAGTGTTAGAGGTACACTATATTTAGCATCTATACCTTCAAGGCCAGGTTGTTTAAGTGCTGAGATAGGCAACAATGCAGATGGTGAGGGAGAGCTGGCACCACCAGGTACCTGGGCCTCCTCTACAGGTGGAACAGCCGGAGAATGTTCAGAGGAGACACTGGAACTGGGGACAGGACCGGTTGGACTCATCATCCTTTCAAATGCCTGTGCTAAAAAAATGTGGTTAGTTTTTAAGATCTCACAATTGCAAATTTCATTTGCAGAGCAGTACTGTGGGTGGGTAGGGTTTTTTTGGCAGAGGCAATGCACAGTTCGTGATCTAGCTATGAAAAATTAACACTTAAACTGTTGTATGGAAGAAAATTTAGATTTATCTCCTACCTGCATAATTGCCTAATTTCTCATGAGATAAAGAGACCTCCCCTTGTCTGTCCTGGCAGCATTGCAGTGACAACATCACACCCTGTGATCCCGACCCTTGGGGCAAACACGTGTCACATCTGTTAGGATGAACTCCATTCAGGTGGCCTATTAAAAATCTTACATGTTTTCAACTTGTTATTTACATGCTAATCAACAGGACTGCAATTGTTTCTCCTGATGTTTTCATAAGCATCCATGGTCAGCTTCCAGTTAAGAAAAGGTTATCTGATGAGTCATTTACTGCAGCCCTGGTAAGCGACTTGTAAAAACACCAGGACAGGAAGCAACACAAAGAGAGCGAACAACATGTGAGAACAAGCAGGGATGTGGCCTCTAAACACGCAGAGGGCTACTGTGGAGGGAGGACCACTTCTGCTAGATTCCTGTCACAGACGACTCAACAGGATAAATTATATCCTTCCGTAACTTCCTATTTGGTCCAATGGAGTTAAAAACTACTTTTTTTTTGTAATAAAAAATCAACCAAACTGAGACTCAAAGTTCAAAATAAGAACTCGAATCCAACTAAGAGGTACAATTATTCTGTCCATCCCTCCATCTCAGAAATAGGAAAACCTACACCAATTAATCAAACTCCCAAAAAAGAACAAAGGTTAAAGAGATACGTCAATGATTACCGCAATTACTAAAAAAAAAACCTCTTTACCTTTATTAATATCATCATAACAGCCAGTGCAGACTCTTGCTTCCTTCTCCATGTATTGCAGTTTGCATTTTCTTTTGCAACAGCTACCACAAAAAACCTGAATCAGAAAAGGATTGCATTAAATATTATAGACATATTGCACAGAGAACAGAAAGCTCTTCCAAAAAATACACTTGCTTCATTCTAAACCATCTGCAGCCTTATAGTCAAGCCTGTATCTTAATCCCTCACAAAGAAATCTTCTGGAAAAAAAATAAACTACCAAGAACAAAACCCACAGTATATACCCAGCAGAAAGCAGCAACATGGAGGACACAACTGAAATTATATTAAAATTCTTATCTGGAGTGATGAAAACAATTTCAGGTTGCACCACCTATCCCAAATTCAATCCTGCTCCTGTTCCTCCCATAAGTATTTCACATTAAACAACAGTGATGGGGCCAAGTACTGAGACGCAGGGTTGAGATTTGCCGTGGTGCTTTAGGAGACCAGGGATGGGATTGCTGTGGTGTTTTAGGAGATGCAGGGATGGGATTGCTGTGGTGCTTTAGGAGATGCAGGGCTGGGATTGCTGTGGTGCTTTAGGGGCTGCAGGGATGGGATTGCTGTGGGGCTTTAGGCGATGCAGGGCTGGGCTGGCTGGGGGGCTTTA
>VZTG01007868.1:506289-517674 GCA_013397845.1 Melanocharis versteri | reverse complement strand
GGAGATGCAGGGTTGGGATTTGCTGTGGTGCTTTAGGAGACCAGGGCTGGGATTGCTGTGGTGCTTTAGGAGGTGCAGGGCTGGGATTGCTGTGGTGCTTTAGGAGACCAGGGCTGGGATTGCTGTGGTGCTTTAGGACCATCTCTGCAGCACTGTGTGCTCACCACGGCTCTCAGTAAGCCGTTGTCAGTGTGTCAGGCACGCGAAGCTGCCTCTCCAGCCCAGGACAGCAGGGTGCCCCGAGCTCTCTGCCCCAGGCTGCTGGGGCAGGCTGGCTCACGTGCTGAGGCTGCTAAGTGGCTCTTCTGCTCCCTCAGCAAGAACAAACCGTGCTGCCTGCACGGGACAAGCTCCCTTCAGTGAAGTATGTTCAAAGAACGCTGCTTTGGAAGAACAGAATATGCTCTTCTATTCCAACGGGGTATATATCCTGCCTATTTTAAAGCAGAAACAGCGGAGAAAGTGTGTCTCAGCCTGGACAACACCTACACAATCCCATTCAAACGTCTCTAGAATAGCTGGTTTTTTTGCAAGAGTTGCCATAAATATCTGGAGCTTTTGTCACTTTCCCTTTATGTTCTTCCAAGGATGATCAGCAAGTTTTTAATGAGTCACACCATTTCTAGCTATATGCAGACTCTGGAGCCTTTACAGAAGGTCTTCTGAAACCCCTAAAGGTCTTCTCCACTCCTAATTGCTCCCAATCCAGAAAAACAAAGCGGATCAAGGTGGAGGGGGGTGGGGTGGTGCGGGGAAATCCCGAACGGTAGAGGCATAGGAGAAGAAACTTATTACAAGTGAACTCCTCTAAGCAGGAAAAGTCCCTGTAAAAACAGTGATTGATCAGTGCAATATGAGCTAAAAAAAGAAACCATTCCAGCTGCTTCTGGATTAGTGCCACAGGTAATTTACCTCAACAGGAAACACGCATGCTCAGTACATACATTAAGAATGTGACTGATGAGGATTAATTGCCAATCAGTTATAATCCACTTTAGGGCTTCAAATGCCAAGCAGCAAAAACCCCTGCAAGGAGTGCTCTCCTCATACCCTTGGTGACACTGGGACCTGCAGAATTAATCCTAAGCCACCTAAAAGGTAAAGGCAAACTAAGGGATAGGAGAAAGGAGGTGAATAGCAGGCTGCTGAGCAAACAAGTAGGTCCTGGTTGAATTAGGTAGAAGGGTATCACAACAAGAGACAGACACCTGGACAATGGAACTGCAAAGCTGGTTGGCCTTGCAAGTGCTGCAGATGGGAGAGAAAGCAGAGACCACTAACTTCACACTTCCCTCCAGCCCAGATGCCAGAATCCACAAGCGCTGCCATTTTCATTAGAGGCGGGATCATGGGAATCCATAAAATTGCATTCTAGAATAGTCCACAGAGGACAACTGTGAATTCCTACCAGTTTTCCCTTATTTCCCAAGTGGCTGAAAACACAACAAACAACAGCTTCACAAGGAATGTTTAGTTTGGGATTTTTTAAGACAAAAACAGTTACTATTAAAAAGACAAGAAGTCTTATGAGGCAGAAAGTTAAGCTGCACATTCAGAAAAACTATGACAGAGCTACAATGGCACAGCACTCCCATATCTGTAAGGCTTAGACAACCCATGCTGCCTTCACTCACTCTCCTAATGAAGGGACATCGTGATGCTCCCACTAATTACACTGCTGTTCTGCCAAGAGCCCCTCAGCTGACACACTCACAGCTCTCAACAGGACTGTGTAGTGAAGGGTCTCCCATCCCCATCTCTAGACAAGGTGAGAGAACTTCGCAGTGAATGTGAAACAGGAACTTGCAGTCAGTCAGACTTATGATTAAAATGAAACCCACTGAAGAACTGGGTTTTAAACCATCACAAAACCTCAACAGGATATTCTGGCAGTACGTTCAATGGCTTCCAGGTCGGCACAAGGAGTTCTTCATTTCCCGGACGCTCCAATTCACATCTACATTTTAGTTCACACTGACTGCAGTTGAGTAAATGAGCATCATGCTTTGAACACACAGTGCTACAAGAGAGCTGGGAAAAAAAAAAAAAACTACCATGCCTTTCCAGGTGGTGCTTAACACTGGGGATGCAAAAATTTAGTACTGACACTACTCTTTGCTCTGTCTCCTCATCCTTAAAGCTTACAGAGCAACACTGAACAGTAAGGTCATTAGTATTGCTAGCATTTCCATTTATGCACTAGTACAAGCCACAGTAGATCACAAGGGAATTCTGAACTGAGTATCAGCTTTGGTATCACTTACTCTCTATAGAAGACCTCAGGCTGAAAAGAAGTTCTACAATTACTCACTTTGTTGGTGAATCACACACTTTTCCTCTGAGATGAGTTCCCTAGAAAATGATACATCTAAAAACACTGGAAGACAGATTTAGACCGTAAATCCTTTTGCATCAGTACTGCTGCTACAGCTCCTAAAAGAATGCAATCCCTTCAGGTTCATGGACAGTGCTCTACAGTTATAACCAGCAGTAAAACCACTGCATTCTCATCATCACCACCTCAATTTTTTAAAACATAAATACTTAAGTTAAAAGGTCAATAACGAGCTGATTCAGTACGATTACAATGAAGTAGTCCATCATCTCATCTCCCTTACCCTATGCAAAACACATCAGTCTAGCCAGTAACAGCAGATCAGAACATGTACTTTGTACTTCCCTTTAATTACAATTTTCACAAAAAAGGTCATATGTTTCTTAATTAACATCAGTCTTTTCCAACAGTCTTTAGGTTCCTATGGAGGGAAAATAAAAATTGGTCTTTGTTAAATAAAATACTTTGAGCCTAGAAAACTTCTGTCAATATTCTTTCCCTTCTCTATTTTGGTTATGCCTAAATCAGAATCTCCATTTCCTGTCAGCAGCACAGGAGCCCTCTCCAGTAACTCACCTTCCCACAGGCTCGGCAGTGGTGCCGTCTCTTTGTGAAGGTGAACTTGGCCTGGCAGTTCATGCAGTTGGGTGCCTCTGAGTCCGGCACCCACAAGGGCTGTTTCCACAACAGAGCTGGAGGTGTTTTACGTGTTTCACTGCTTTCAGATGCTTGATTTCCTCCAGCTTCAGAGCTGCTTTCCCCGGGGTCAGAATTATTACCAACACTTACACCGGTGTCTGAGAGGGGAGCTTCTGGGGTAACAGAACCAGATTCCTGGTTTTCTCTTTCAAGTTCATTTGTTCTATCCAGTTGTTTCTGACCAGCAGGTCCTTGGGAAAGGTCAAGCAGCTGCTTTGGTCTTGCACCTTTAACACAAACATCAGAAGCCAGAGCTCCACTGCCAGTCTCAGCCATGCCCTGACTATGAGACATGCTAACTTCTGCTGCAGCTTCCACTTCACTGGCAGGAAGAGATGCTCTAAGGTTACTATGAATGCTCGTTACCTCCCCCAGTTTTCTTTGCATAAATTCTTCATCGACCTCCGTGAAATCCAGGTTGTTCAGATCTGTTAAATTCCCTGCGTCTGCATCAGCTTCCATCAGGTTACCATCACTGTCTGAAGACTTCAACACACTGGACTGCAGACTTTGTCCATACAAGAAATCATCAAGCTCAGCGTCGCTTATTAGAACATCACTTTTAATAACATTCTCCTCAACAGGAAAGTCAGCCATAACAGAGCTCATGCTCTCATCATAAAAAGTGTCTACATCAACACCATATGGCTCAGCTCCAAGGTCTAGTAAAGCAGAAGCAAAAGCTTTGACTTGCCGAGAATCACCATCATCAATTACATTCTCAGTATCGTACTTCTCTTCATCCCTACTTTTTCCTGCAATACTTTCACTGATTTCTGCTAAATCTTCTTGCTCATGCCAGTTAGTATTTTCACAGGATTCCCTGCCAGGGAGATGAGTCTTAGACTCTCCAGCACGAACAGTTACAGTATCACTAATAACCGCTGCCACTGCATTTTGAGGTAGAGGATTAACCTTTTCTTCTGTTACAACTAATGAACCACACATGGACACAGGAAGGGGAAGACAAGACAGAGATGTCTCGACATCCTCACCCGAAATACATGAACTGGAAACACTGCTTAGTATCTCACTGTTATTAAGTTGTTCACTATCTACATTCTCTTCTGTGCCTTTCTTCTCCAATTCTACTTCAGCTCCTATTTGACAGGAGGAGCCTGGTAAGATACAATTTCCAGGTAATGTTGCATTGCTTTTGTGCAACTGATGCCTCTTTGGCAGATCTGAAGGCATGGAATCAGCATTACTCCTGTTGTTTGGGTCTACCTCTCCTATGGAATTTCCTCCGTACACCTCTTTGCTTGCTGCAGAGCATACGCTGTTGTCTTGTGGTTCACAAGGCAGCTTTTCACAGGCTTTCTCACCTCTGGGACCCTCTGCATTCGAACTCTGTGAGGTTACAGTGACACATTCAGTATCCAGGGCAGCAGTTTGTCCAGGCTGGTTGAGTACTTCATTGCACTTTACAGGTTCTATCCTGTGCTGATCATCACGCGGATCCAGGACTGTTCCTGCAGCAGAACTCTCTGATTTTAAAGCGAAATTATTAATTGGCTCTGCTTTAAGACACCCTGACTCTTGTAACACTGAGTCCCCATCACTCTGCTTTGTGCTGGCAGCACCACTGCAGCCAGGTGGTGACACACAAATAGGAACAGGGATACAAGACACGCCACAGCCAGCGGGCCCTTCGCCGTACTGGAAATCATTCGGCTGCAGCTTCTGAGTCCCTTCACGAGCAGCCACCGAGTGGATTAAATTCCCTGTGTCACTGACAAGATCACACACAGGTATGCTACACCTTCCCAGGTTCGAAGCCTGAATTTCATTTAGGGGACCACTGTCCACAGTGGACAAAAGGTCAGGTCCAGCAACACCCTTCTCTTTGGGTGGTGAGTAACTGGGCACATCACTTGTGCCCACAGGAGCAAAGAGAGAGCTCTCCTCTGTGGCAGGACATCCGGCAGGATCCTCTGGCAGCTCTGGTGTGGGGTGTGCGTGCTCTAAGCAGTCCAGGACTGAGGAAAGCTTTGAGTCATATGGATTTTGAGGTGTTCTGAAGCACTCACATTCATCTATTTTAAGCAAGAAGAGATCAAAAGCAAAGTTTATAAGACTCCTTTCTTTGCACCGTATACTCCCTCTCAATCCCATCTATTCATCAATACAAGCTTTTATTTAGCAGATGCTACTTTCAAACTCCATGGTAACAGTCATTTGACCATGTACTTCCACGAAAAGGGCAATGCAGAAACCAACCTGTATTCTGCTCAAATTCATCAAGCAGTTTGTCCAAGTCACAGACTGCAGCTTTAAAGTAACTGTCCATTCTAGTCAAAGTTCTAGTGAAGCTTTAGCCTTCTGAAACCTACAGAGAAAAACACAGCATTTAATTCAAAGCATTATTTGTTTACAAAGCCCACGTGTTCATATTAGACAACAGCTCGTATGAGGTATTTTTTTATTTTTATTAGTACTCTGTTCTCTCTCCACGTAAACAAACCCCAAGCACAAACAGGACTGCAGCCTCTTAAGTATTCTGGATACGCTCAGTGTACTCAGCACTACGAACAATACACCCCCAAATTCACTTAAAATCGCGAAATTGAGGCTACTTATAAAAAATAAATGCATTTGAAAGCATCTGCTATGGCATTACAATGTCAGCAAGTTTAAAACCAGAAGGAGTATTAGGAACTTCTAGTCTGACCCCAGAAACATTTTACGCCACACAGTTCACAAGCAAAAAACAAAACAGGCCATTATTACCTTCCAACACAACTGAACTGTTTAAATAATAATAAAAATTAAAAATCCAACATGGTAATTCAGCTCATCATTTCTTTCTACTCAAAACACATTAAAAAATATACTTCTGAGACCCCAAGAACATAAAACTCTTATTATAGACCTATCAGCTCCTCCAAAAGCTATTTATTAATCAATCGCATTCCCCACTGCAAAATGCCCTGGTTTATTTGTCCAATGAACCGTTCCAGCCACTCAATTTTATGCCTTTTTGGTGACTCTGAATTGCTTTCCAACTGCACATCTTTTTTAGTGGCTGAACACCCATACAGTCCAACTACCTATCAAAAATCAATGTTTACAGTCCCTTTGAGCAAACTGAAGGCAACGAGATCCATTTAGTCTAATGTCTATCAACTACACCTGTGGAGAGCTGTCTAGTTTTCCTTCTGCTTTTATCAGTGCATTCAGTCTGTGCACTGGCTGACTCCACACCCTACCCCAATGCAACTGGTGTTCTGACCATCTCGTGATGTCCAGTCATTCTTCTAAAAGCTTAGAGCGCAAACAAATACTTAAATCCTCTCATACCACTTACACCACCCTGCAGCTGCAGATCTAGATTCTATGCCTTACTTCCCCCTCTAAGCTCTGTTTTCCCTCACTGAATAGCTCAGATCAGGAGCATTATCTTATCTTAATATGTAATTGTTCACCACACGTGATGTAATTATTTACCACATTCATACCCATCTGACAAGAACACTTGAAGGCAATGTGTTCAAACAGAGGCTTGCACAGTGTAAGAAAGGTGAAACAAACACGCGGCAATGCAGTACTTTGTGGCCATATGTAAGCCAAAAACAATCTGAACATATCCCTCTTTTGATATCCATGGCCAGCAATCAGTCAGAGCCAAGGTCTTCAGGCTGCACTCTAATACAAGTCTCTGGCAGTTGTCTAGAGGGCTCAAAAAGCAGCAAGCACAGACTTAGTACCCCTTCTCCTCACCTGCGTGAATACAGCTCTTTCCTGTAACAATCACGACCTCCCGGCAAGGGGGATGTAACAACATGAACTGGAAGTTATTTCAATTAAGAACCTTACACGATTAACAGCTTTTGGTGATTCACTGAGAGACATTAAAGTACAGATCTCATCCCTAAAGCACGTATCTGTGGACAGTCAATAGTCAGATAGACCACATAAACAAGAAATATTGAAGGGTTACTAGAAAACCGGGGATCAGGAGGTGCGTAATGCTGATTTATGTTCTCTGTAGGCATTTATTATACAACCTCACCAGACAGCACAGATATCAGTAACAACAGGAGCTTATAAAAAAAAACCACCTTTCATATTAAAAAAAATTATATATATATAAAGGAGAGGCAAGTAATTATTTCATCTACCTTTATCTTTTACTTAAAAAGGCATAGAGAATATTCATTGTGTTGCACTCTTGAGAGACACAACAAACTCTGATTTCAGCATGAGGGCATTATTAGACTACAACACTACCTATTATTAGATTACAATGCTAATCAGAAGGGTGCATTGATGCTGTACAGTGTTGGCCCACTAAACTCTCTGAAAGAAGGCAGAACTCAATGCAAAGAACTGTAGAACTAAAATCATATGCAAACATTTACATCTATTTAATACAGGTAAACTCACCTCTACAGAGAGCTCAGAAAACTATCATACCTCAGTCTACCATCCCAGCAATATTGCTTTGTTTAGTTAAACCTATTTTTGAAATAAAATGGTTATTTGACTTAGTCAAGTATTTTGAATAACTAACTTAACCTTGAAAAACTAGCATATATATTTTTCCTAATTTCATTACTCTTTCCTCAAATTTTTCATAGGTTTTCAGCTTTTCTACAATAGGCCTACAAGCAAAAAACTGAAACCCACAACAAAATCAAAACCCCCAAAAGAGGGCAGACCAGCAGTAACCTCTTGTCCCTCTTGCACTGCGCGGTCCTGACTCCACGTGTTTACATCACCGAAGAATTGTAAAAGCCTTCCAGTTTCTCATGTTTCAAATCCTCTTTCAGCAAGATGAACAAGTTTTATTTTCTGCCGCCTGGATTTGCCTACAGCCTGTCTCAATGTTTACATTAATGGATCAGAAGCTATGAAAAAGCTCTGGCGACACATTTTTATTAAATGGCTGCTTGCTTCCCTCAGTAAAGGGTCTGGAGGAACCACGTGCTTCAGTAAACTGCACTTGTTCTGAACATATTCCTTTAAGACTTACACTTGTAACTAAAGAAGTACACTATATTCTAGCTATCAGAAACCAGGAGCACCACCACTGTGTTTTTTAGGAAGGCAGAACTGTTGTTTTCTGAACGTGTTTTTTAGACCTCTGAATGCACTCACTAGACACTCTCTAAACTGGTTCACAGATTAGTATTTTTTAACAATAAACTTAATGCTTATAACTTTATCTGAGGCAGTAAGTCCCTAACAGTGCAAGGAGACAGACAAGGCTCTCACCAATTCCATTTTATAGGTTTTTTTCACAAACTTTTAAATGATATTTAAATCACTGTCTGTTAAAGACCATATGCCTTCAGATAAAAATAAATTAAATACTTATGTAGGGGGAGATGTGAAGATACAATAGTGGTCCATCTCAAAATGGGAAAATAATAATCAAAGCACAAAACATACTACAAAAAAGCAAACACTGGGCATGCCACTTCTCCAGATAAACCTTTGGTGTGCCTCTAAATAGGCTCATCTCAGATCTCAAACAAATGGTCTGACGTACTCCCAACACAGCACTTCATACTGCACACAGACCTAAGAAACAGAGGCAATAGTTCCACCACATTAAAACTGTTAACTATTAACTGTGGAATGCAAATCCTGAGATCTCGATGACTGCACTGACTCCAAGCGTGACAGGGCGTTTAAAAACACTTTGCAGACTTCAACACTCCTTTTATATCCTTTATAAATTACTTATCCCTTCTAACGTAACAGGCACATACTCCAGAGTTCAAAACCAACATTCCACCTGGGATTTCTCAACACACTCTTATTTAAAGCAGAAAATAACAGAAGGCTGCTGGGATACTGAGTGGCTAACTTACAGGATGGATTGTCAGGAGTTTTCTCCAGCTACAGTCTGTAAATGGGGGTAGTTGGCAGTTTTCAGTGGTGATAACTCGCAGAACAGAGTGGATAAGTTAATTATTACAAACTAACCAATCCCAGGTCTGAAAACAAGCTACCTTTCGATGTCTAAGAACCCCTGAAAACCACTCTCAGTAGTGTTCGCACGTGTGGGCACCACCAGATCTGCAGTTTGTTACAGCTAATCCCCACTGCAGAGGCCAGGCCTGCTTTTACACAAAACTCACTAAAGCAGCACAACCTGGGTTTAGAGACAAAGGAACACACCAGCAGGGCACACAGCTCTCCCCTCCAGAGAGATGACCACAGGAGCCACCTTAACTCTGATCAGCACAAAAGGCTTTTTGCTCTCTACACAGTTACGTTGTTTCATCTCCATCACAGCATTTAATCATTATATTTAGCCTGAGCAGAAAGCTGTACTGGGGATTGTAAGAGGATTGAAATGTTTTTTTCCACCTCACCACCCCAGCAACTACCACAAGGAGAACAAAACCTCCAATATAAACATGACCACGAAGCACTAAGTGCACAGCGAAATGCTTGTGGAGCACAGCGGGCCTCTTCTCCCACACTAAGGGTACTGAAGGAATTAATTACCAGCTTTTTCCTTCTCATGCCCCAGCACCATACACTCACCCATAGGCTTGAGGCCCTACAGACAAAACGTTTAAGGGAACAGCTGCCCACAGAGCTCATCAGCAACCAACCTGTGGGAGAAGTGCAGTACAACTGAACAAACACTGCACGAAAAACTCAAATAAAAACAAAAATTATTCTTGCTGAGCAAAACAACCTATTGTCCAAACCAAAAGCTGAGGTGGCTGCTGCCACAGCAAGTTTAGGAGCCGAATCACGGTGTGAAGACAAAAGCTGCAGAAGTTTTCAGACACATAAGGACAAGCTTACAGGACACATCACAACAAATTGTCTTGTTTTAAGAATGCCATTCTGTTAGATCAACACAGACTCTTCAGAAGGACAGAACTCCACCAGCAGTGTGATGACATTACCACTTGCACAGCTCTATCCCACATCACCTTCAGCTTCTGAGGATTTTCTTTCTTTCATCCACCCAAAAAACTCTGCTCCTCTGAACTGAGAACTGCATTACCCACACCAAACAGAGGATCACAGAACCCCTGAATTATTAGGGTTGGAAGGTCCCTCTGGAGCTCCCCCAGCCCATGCCCTGCCCAGGCAGGGTCCCCTGGAGCAGTGACACAGGAACGTGTCCAGCTGGGGCTGGGATGTCCCCAGACAGGGACACTCCAGGCCCTCCCTGGGCAGCTGTTCCAGGGCTCTGCCCCTCCATGGAGAGAAGTTCTTCCTGCTGCTGGGCTGCAGCTGGCTGTGCTTTATTTGATGGCCACTGCTGCTCACGCTGTCCCTGGCAGCGCTGAGCAGAGCCTGGCCCCATCCTCTGGCAGCCCTGGGAGATGTTTGTGTGGACTGATGGGATCCCCCCTCAGTGCTCCCTGCTCCAGCCTGACCAGGCCCAGCTCCCGCAGCCCCTGCCCAGCACAGAGATGCTGCAGAGCCCAAATCCTCTCCGTGGCCTCCCCTGGGCCCCCTCCAGTAGATTATTCTCTTTCTTCTGCCGTGAAGCCCAGAAGTGGACACAGCTCACTGGAGCCAGAAACCCGACCAGTTCTGATTCCCGGCAGTGTCCGGCACACCAGCGGTGCCAGCAGCCAGTCCCCCCGGGGAGGAACCGGCCGGCTGCCCCTGACAGACCCGACCCACACGCACCGCCCGTTCCACCACCGCTTCCGTCCGCACTTATCCCTCGGGGATAGAAAAGGGAGCCAGAGAACGGGATTGCGCCAGGTCTGGCAGATCACTCCTCAGCGGAAACCACTGTTCCCCCAACATCCCACTTCCTCTGATTTGCATTATTAACGAGCCGATGTTCATACCAGACAACCTCGGCCACAGAGCACGGACAGCCCCTGGCTCTGGGGCTGGACCCTCTGCCGTTCTCCCCAGAAGGTGCTAATGACCAGTTCTCTGCCATTACTGCTTGTATTTAAATACAGACTCAAAATGTTTTACACTCTCTTAACGCCTGTAAGTGTACAGTGTAAGATTGCCCACTACACTCCATATACCATATAGGTATTCTATATAACCTATAAAATAATCTCACATATTTTACTTTGAATACGATATATGTTCTCCATATATCCTATAGAATACTCTTTGTATATATACTATACTCTATATACCGTATATAAAAACAAACGGAACAGCAGTAAGCAATAATAACACTACTACCCCCAAACCTCCAGGGGCAAATAACCCACCCAGACACCCCCGGTCAGAGGCCAGACTCCCTCAGCCGCGTCGCCCCGACCTCACCCGGCCGGTTCGGGGCCGTCTCGGGGCCGTCTCCCCTCAGGGCCCGCCCCGGCCCCGCCGGCGGCTCCGGGCGGCGGCCTCGACCTTTCGCTGCGCGCACCGCGCCTGCGCGGCCGCGACCACGCCGC
>VZTG01007868.1:495455-506073 GCA_013397845.1 Melanocharis versteri | reverse complement strand
TCCCGTGCAGGTGGCGCCCCCACGCTTTGTCCCGCGCCCCGCCGGCAGGGGGCGCCCCTCCCATCCGTGTCTCCTGATGTCACACCCTCAAACCCCGCAGTGACGTCACTGGTGCGCTATCAGCACCCCTCAGGCCCTGCTCCCTGCCTGTTCTGGTGACATCACACCCCACAGTGACGCCACTCACTCCATCAGCCCCCCTCAGGCCCTGCTCCCTGCCTGTTCTGATGACATCACACCCCACAGTGACATCACTCACTCCATCAGCCCCCCTCAGGCCCTGCTCCCTGCCTGTTCTGGTGACATCACACCCCACAGTGACGCCACTCACTCCATCAGCCCCCCTCAGGCCCTGCTCCCCGCCTGTTCCCGATCACTCACTCCATCAGCTCTGCCCATGCAGATGGGCATCTCATGATGTCACACCCACACGCAGTGATGTCACTCTCTCTCCGTCACTGGACACCGAGGGCTCAGGGAAGGGCCTGGGCAGCCAACAGACCCTTCCGCGGTGGCACCGCCAAAGGCCACCCGTCTCGGCCCAGTGACTGCCGCTGCGCCCGCGCTGTGACATCAGCCCCGCAGTGACGCAATCACAGCACAGTGCCTGGTGTTTCCACGAGAAGTTTCTTTTATACACACGCACAGCTACAGCGAGAGTTCGCACAGCCCCTCGGCCACCCCGCCCGGCCCGCGGCCATCCCCGAGCTCCCGGGGCCAGGAGCGCGACCTTCGGAGCCCTGTGGCCAGGGCTGTTCCTGCGAGGGGCAGGGCAGCAGCATGGCCCGGGGCAGGGAGGCGATGGCTGTCGGTGTGAGGGGCGGCCGCGGGGCCCCGGGCTCCGAGCCCACAGCTTCCTGCTGTGTCCCCCGCGTCCGGCCCCGGCGCGGCCTCCCTGGCCTCGGCCGCCCGCGCCAGCATGTAGCTGACCTTGCGCTGGTGCGCCAGGGCCTCCTCCTTGTCGTTCACCTGCGCGGCCAACAGAAAGCAAAGGAGGCCATCGGTCAGCTCAGGGGGTGTAAACCCAGCAAACGCACGCGCTCGGGAGAGTTGAACCAAATACCGACCAGATCTATCAACATCCTCAGGATCTCGTGGGGATTGTCCAGCTCCTTGACCTTCCTGCAGTCCCCATCTGACGAGAGCAGGCTGGACAGCTTCTGCCCCAGATTGTTCTTGTTCCCTTGTAACTTGACACGCTCTGATGAAAACAGAAGTACGTCAGCTGCAGAATTGCTAAGGAAGGGAACAACGACTTTGGGATAAAACGGGCACTTGTAAATGTGGATCTGAACAATCTCATCAAAAAGGGCAACGCCAGCTGCAGCTTCTCCCACTGCACGGGACACAGCAGGCTCCCGCCACGCAGCACTGCTCCTGCTATCACATAAAGGCCACACAGACCTTACACGAGGGCAAATTGAAAATTCTTTTTGCTCTATGGGAAATATACTTTTGACACTCTAGTTAAACAATAATTCATGGTAACTTGTTTTTCAACAGCAAGTAGCCTGAAAAAAAACAAAGATTCTCTGACACAGGCCACTTACAGGTTTGTAAGACTTCCAAAAATAGTAAAATACATTAAAATTATGGAACATATGTACCAGGTAATGGAGCCTGAAAGCAATGGTGTCGGTATAGGGGAAACAGCTAGTCAAGGTTATGCTGTTGTAGTGCTATACCGCAGGAGTGCCCAAGGAATCTGGTAGACACACCAGACTTCTAAGCCTGGCAGCTCCTGGCCAACTGTCAAAACAAATATACTGTGCTGTTCCTAAATTCTGATGTGGTTTTGACCATGATGTAAGCACTTAAATACTTCTCTTTATCCCTTTATTTTTTTGAAAGAATAAAAGATTATTAGAATTATTCCTACTTTACAGATTAGAATTCTTGCTCTTTCACACAGGGCTTTGTAACCATGTATTAGTGTAAGAACACTAATAAACACTAATATTGATACACATGCATAATAAAAGGCTAAAAATGTTTAAGGAAAAACAGGAAAAAAATCTATTTAGTACTCCAGTGAATCATGGAATGGCCTGGGTTAGAAGCTTAAAGCTCATCTCGTTCCACACCTTCCACTAGACTAGGTTCCTCAATACCCCATTTTGAGCTAAAAAAGCTCCAACTACATGGTTTTTTGCATTTCTACTCCTTCCCCAACTCTTACATAGAGCTTAATTGAAAAAAAACCCAAAGAACAGAGGAGTTGCTGGTAGCATTTAAAATGGCCAGATATCAGCTTCTCTCAGGTGCTGTCCGTAGCCCCCGGTCAGCAGCTGAGCCACCAGCACACATTAAACACAGGGAGAGGAGCTCCGGCTCCTGCTCCTCTTTGGCCAGCCCACCCCCAGACACACAGACTGCCCGGCTACCAGTGCCTCGCAGACGCCTCCAGTTTGCAAATCTGGTTTCCTTCTCCATGTTTATCACTTCTGCCAGCCTCAGGGCCTGGTCCTTCCTCTGCATCAGTTGCTGCTCAAATGCAATTCTGAAGGCATCTGCCATGATATACGCTTCATCCTTACTCTTCTTCAGGTTCTCAGTCTGGTTTTAATTCGGGGGAAATTCAAAGTATATTAGCTAATTCGGAAGCAAAACCAGATTTTAAATTAATATTAAGACACAGCTTGCAAGAAAATATAATCAAGGAAGTAGTAGGAACCAAAGGGTTTTCCTGACGTGTAAAGAAATGGATTTTGAAATGTGTATTAAAGCCCTTACTCTTTATTGTTTGCACATGTTCACAACCCCAGCCACCTACACAGTCATCTCTGTGTATTTATTAATCTCTGCACATACAGAAGAGCTCGAGGAGGGCAATAATGTCCTGCCACAGCTGGGCCAGGAGCAAAAGGAGGAAGAGACTGGAATCCATATCAGGGATCATAAGGGACAGGCCAGCACCTATTTTGAAAACCAGTAAGTCCACTGGAACTTCTGCAGTAGGACCACAAGGATGGTTACCACATTTGCAGAGTCAGATACAAAGTAGAAGAAAAATTCTAAATCCACACAATTTCACTAAATTGAAAAGAATTAGGAGCTTCAAATTCACATCATTGATTTAAGGGTGAGGTAAATAGGTATTTTCCAGCAAGATCAGCTTGCTGACCTAGCGGGGTGAGCGGGCTGTGGGTGCTGATGCCAACACAAGGGAGGGGTGAAATGCACTGCCAAGAAGGAAGGAAAAGGTTCAGTGCTAGTCCACGAGCACAGTGTGTACATTCATGGAGTGCATACACTTTGGGTGTGTTCTCTTTTTTTAGAATAAAACATATGGGAAGAAGGAAAAAGAACGCAAAAAATTTTTTTTCTTAACTACTACAGCTGAGTAGGTATAATTACAACTTTTCTACCAGCAAAACTTAGGGCATTACAAGCATCACAAACAAGCTTTACATTATTTCTGAGATCGAACTCCGGTTGTGAGACACCTGAGTTTGTGTAAGCAGTGGTTCAGCGTATCTGGCTTTGTTTGGACTGGAGCAGGAGCACCCTCTCTCTGTCCCCACCCAGGCAGGCCTCGTTACCTCTTGCTTCAGACGAAGGAGCTGCTTTCGAGTGAGAGCTGCCACTCTGGCACAGGGACAAGGCTGCCCCTCCGCAGGACTGCACGTGCAGGCTCCGAGCACCGCCAGCTGAAAACCCAAAACAAACCACAGGTCAGGATCTGCTCACAGAGGTGCCAGCAAAAAACCACCCTGAAACCACACCGGGAGCGCCAGCCAGCGGGAGCAAGGTGCGGGAGGTGCAGGTGATCGCTTCTGCCTCACAACGAGAGGGGTGTTTTCAGGCAAAACCTGACAGCTGGGTGTGCCACACCCCGCAGCCCTCCCTGGGGTATCACCGTGCTCAGTAAAGCACGAGGAAGCAGGGTTTAAGTGCTAGCAAGAAGAAAAACAAGTATAGTGGCTTGTGAAAAATAGCTTGATGCTGCTTCTGTCTGATCTTTCTTTGCAAGGTGGACCAGTAAGAAGAAAACTGATTAACAGGCATGCAAAGGCATGTGCTAATTAGCTAAAAATGGGTCCAAACAAAGGAATATGTAACGAGCAATGAATTTCCTGTATTTTGAAAACAAACATATGTCTGAAGCAGCAACTTTGAAAAACACACAAGCAATACTTACTTCAAGACCTGTAAAATCAGTACTGTCACTTTTGTTCAACAATATGCCCTCCTGAAAAACTTTCTGTTGTTTCACATCTAGCATTGCAAGGAATTCCAAGCACCGCTGGTTCAGGACTACAAAATAAAACAAAGAAAGAGATTACAAAAATCTGCTGCTCCGATTTCTTAATTTCCGAGTTCAACTCCACCCAAATGAAGCAGTTTTACAGTTCAAGCATCAGTTTGGGAATATGATGAGAGTGTAGAAGTAGAAACTCTCATCCCAGTTGTTTCTCCTTCTGTGTTCTCCCAGAAGTAATGACCCACTTAGAGAGAGACCATTTCCTGTATTGCTGTGCCTCAGGACTGAGTGCTCATCTCTTTCTGCACTTAAAAGTCAGGCAGCCCCTCATTTAGGACAGCACAACATTGGGGAAGTAATGATTTAAGTCAGCTATTTTAAAGCTCTTTGGAAGGCAAAAATAAGGGAAAGAGACTTGAGCCCTCTGATCCAGTAGCTGCCCTGGATGCTTTCTAGTTTAATTTCCAGGCTTCTGTATATCCACTAAGATCAGCTGCCAGTAACAACAACTACATGGCCACAGGAAGCTTCCGTCACAGCTAAATCCTGAATTATTCCTGAAAAAGTGTATTCAGAGGAATAGCTGTTGCTGGCTTACTTGCATTTTCAGCTTTAAGTGTTTTAACTTCTTCTGTCCTCAGTTTCAATGCTTCCTTAAGAGCTGCATTTTCACAGTATATCCTGTAGAAGTTAGAAAATGGCTTTATCATATTTTTAATAAACGTTTTTAAGTGGGGACTCAATAATTTAAAAAATAACCTGTTAAAACATGGTATCTAATATTTCTGCAAATTAAAATTAGAATTACTTAAAAGATGGAAGAAAAAAATCAAAAGTGAAAAGAGTTGAGTACTAGATTTGACAAGATATTAACCATGGAGCATCATTGCAGCAGTTTTCTCACTTCAAATACTTTTTATGGAAAAAGTGGTAATATTTTCCCATAATACCTGTAGCAATAATCTGCATTATGTTGTTAGAAGCAAATCTGCTGGCCAGGGGCCAATAAGCAAGGTACCAGCTTTAACAAGAGATGAGTTTGAGCGCCACATTCCCATTAGAAATGTAAAGAAATTGGTAACTATGAACCTCTGAAACACTTGCTAGAAATTTCCTACTTCCTTGAAGGAACAAAACTGATATTAGAGATGTGACAGCTCTGGTCTGTAAACTTCCTGTGGTCTGAATCCTGTTTTCAAGAACAGCCGTGCCTTCAGGTGTTGCAACGTGAGAACACACAATATGCACTGATAATGCATTTTTCCTTGAAGTATTTCCCTCTTGAACAGAACAGTGGCAATCTGATGTCCTAAATGTCAAAGCAATACAATTTATTTGGTGCATCTCCTCAGTTGTCAGTAAATGCAGCTCAGCCTGAATTGTTTCGCTTGGAAAAAAACCAAAAGAAAATGCACACTCTTCTTGTCCTGCTGCCTCAGATGTCAGAAAACTATCAGAGAAATATGAGATGCTTTGCAAAGCAGGCTGAGCCCCTGGCTGTCAGTTTTCTGAAGCCATGTCTCTATCTTTCTACAGTCAACACCAGTTTTTTGGCTCCAAATTGCACATCTACACTTCTACCCTACTCAGTCAGGAAAGCCAGACGGCTTTCCAAGAGGCATCCCTCGACAAATGTATCCATGGAATAGTTTGTAAACTTTTGTCTTAATCTTTGATTTGAAGCTGAAATGTATTTAAATAAAAATAAATGCTGAATAGTAACAACAACAGCAATAATAATAACAAATAATGACAATGACAACTCCTCTGATGGGTAGACTTCAGAGACACAATTTCTACATGCAACTAAGTGAGTCTGCTGGTCCCATTTTCCAAGGTTTGTTATGTACAATTAGTTTAGTGCCTCTGGCACATTCCTCTTGCCCAACCACACCTGCTGTCCACCCAGAGTGACTCTTATTTAACAAAGAACCTCTTGATCAGCCTTTCTCTAAAGCAGTGCATTTTACCTGTACTCGTGCCCAGACCTACAGTGCAAGACAACTAAGAAATTATTAACCAGGAAATTATACTTCCACATGCATGCATACACCAGTATTTTCTCTGTCTCATCTACAGGTAAGGTAAATAAGGATAATCAGTCCCCAGCTGGCTAACGTCCTATGATGAAAAAAAAACTCAGCCTAGCAAAGCCAGCCTACAGACATATTAAAAAAAACCAAAAACCCAGGACAATAATTCTAGAAGTTTTAACTGAAAAATACAAATGTGACCAGTGTGAGAAATCAAAATCTTCCAGAATTTGGAAGGGAATTGGGAAAATACAAAACCCCCAAAGAACCTGAGAAAGTAAGTTTAGATCACAAAACAGATCGGTGCAATTTTAAAAAATCAAACAAAAACCCCAACGATACACAGTGTAAGTCAAATACCTGTCATATTTTTCTGTCCATGTGTCTTCTATGTTTTTAAATCTGTCCTGATCAAATTCAATTTCCCATTGCAAAATATTTATTTCCTGTGGAGACAAAACAAACTTGCAGCAGCTGATTACAGGGTTCCCATCAAAAGGATGCTGGGGTACGGGGTTTGGCAGAGATCTCAGTGACCAGTGACAACCTGTGACACTGCTAGTAACAAATTTGGTACCAGACACCGAAGCTTCTGCATCAGTGACCTATGGACTCCAGTCTGTTACAGAACTAATGCTTCTAGAGGCCTCCAACAAAGACAAACCCACGCTGTCACATCTCCCTGTCCCACTCCTATTGTGTGGAATGGAACAACAGCAGGAGGAACAAAGCAAAATCCCAGTTTAACACGGGAGCTCAACGCCACCTTCCTCCACCTCCACACCCCCCCTACGAAAACTGGGCACCCATTTCTCAGAGTCCTTGGGAAGCCTCAGCTGAACCACTGAGGAGCTGTGCAGCTCACTCCGAGCACCTGAGACCCACAACAAACACCAGCTGAAAGCACAGGAAGAACTCTGGCTATTTTCAGATATTATTTGTACACACTATGGCATGAAAAGGTCTAGATTGAAAGAGTGATGCATTAACATCTCCCTTTCTACTAAAAAGGAACAGGAATTCCTTCTGTAAAACCCCTGGAATTAATGTCAAGTATGCACTCATTGAAATAAACAGTCTAATAACCCTTTTTAATAGCCATGGGCTTCTCTGTGTGAAGGAAACACCCCACTTACCTTCTCAAGAGTCCTCTTTTCTTCCTCAGTTTTCTGAAGCATTGCTTTTGTATGACTCGTGGCTTTATCAAATACTGCCTGCAAAATTAACAAACAACCAAACCGAAACCCAGAATGCGACTTTGTCAAATACTGTGATTAAACTGACCTAATTTTCAGTTTTACACCCAGAGATGTTCACATCGTTTGTTAAACAGCAGTGTGCAGCGTTACAAACGCCAGCAACTTGCTTGTGAGCCCCAGAGGGCTCTGATTTCAAGTCACTAACTTGCAGTACAAACTTGGGTTTCAACCCCATAACCTCTGCTACTGACAAAGTAGCATCATTTAAGTTGAGATCATGTCTTCTTCAGGGCTCATGCAGTAAACCACGTCTTAAAAAACTGGGTTACAACACACCTAAGCTTTGATCCAGGCCTAACTGGCTACAAATATGTGAGGGTAAAACCATACAACTAGAAACTGGTTATGTAAGTAGGCTAAATCCCAGGAACTCATTTCAGTAGAATTTGTTATGAAAGAGAATAAAAATTCTACAAACAGTGAACAAAAGAATGACCTGACATTTAAAGTACACTGTCCTCCAGGGCAACAGATGGAGCGGTCAACTCAAAATACTCATGCTTTGCAGCAGGATTCCAAGCACTGGCAAAATCTTGAATATAGGGGGCTGGAAAAAGGCTTTAATTTTATGTTTAAAAGATAAATCTTCAAGGATCCTCAAAGATAAAATTATGAAAATTGCTACAACAGTAAAGCCTTCTTAAATAACACACTAATTCCAGTAAATTGTAGAGGCAAGTCTGTAGACACCTGCAGACTCAATGATTTAAATTGCAGCCCTGGGAAGGCCTTAAGGTTTTTGAGGTTTTGACGAGAAGTAGCAGATTTCCTCTGTTTTCCTTGTTACCACCAAGTACCAAGCAATTTCTGAACAGCTCCTACCATGCTCTGCAGGATTCTTAGGGCTTCATCTTTTCCTTCAAGCTGTCTTTGAGATGCTTCAAGCTCAACTTTCAAAACTTCAAGTTCCTGAAGTAAAACAAAGTAGATACACTGAGTAAAAGCCAAGGTAATCCTGTTAAGATTTGACTGTAACCGCAATGTAAATTTGCCCTCCTCAAAAAAGAAACCCCTGTTTTACCTGAGTGATGTCTTTTTATGGGCTCACCTGAGGTTAAAGAACACAGGGCAGATGGAATGTGTATTTTTACAGCTGAAGTCAGCTGGCTGTGATGCCAGCACTTCAACACATTTAACCACAGTAAAAGCAAAATGTACTGTTAACTACCTTTCAACAAAAATGAAGATTAAAAAACCAAAGATTGTTTACACTGCAGATTTTCAAGCCCCAAAGCCTAAAAAAAAATAAACATCTGCTAGAAAAGTACAACAATATCTTCAATATTCTCTATATCTTTAAAAATACTTTCCCTGCCCCCTCAAACAAACCCCACAAACAAACAAACAAAACCCCCAGAATATGAAGTCCACCTCACACTACGATTTCCTGACATAAAATATAATGAAGCTTCCAACTCCCACTTTAATTTCAAGAACCTGGGTCCATCCAAGTCTCTCAGCATGCCAAGATCCTCTCGGTACATCGAAAGGAAGTGCAGATTTGGAGAGGAGCACCCTGGGCACTGTTACCAACCTCTAGAGCTTCCCGAAGTTGTTGCTTTAGTTCTTCATTTGACACTTCAGCATTAGATTCTGTAGGATTAATAGAAGATACTAAATGATGCGATACTGTAATATTTAAAGAAATAAAAAGGTGAGGATTTTACCCTGAAAACAGGTAACGTACAAAGGTGAATTTTCATCTGTGTGTTTTGGGTTTTTTTCTTGTAGAGCTAATAAACAGATTCAAGAAATACATCAGTACAAACTTCAAACATATTGCTTCACAGTTGAAGAAATGAAATGGGGGAAAAATGTCTGTTGTAAAGAGACATAAAGTAAAGACAAATATGTTACAACTTCCTTTAAAATAAACTCAACAAAATTGCCATCTTGATTTAAAAAAAAATTTTTTTAGATTTTTTTCCAATTGTAACTTTCAACATTCACACTCAAAACAACTGCTAGCACCATTTAGAAGTTGGGGCAATTTTCAAGAGACAGAGATGGCTCAGCTTACTGTGGAGAGGATAATGGGGAATTGTTTAAAGGAGAGAAATAAGCAAGTTACACAGAAATACCTCAGCCAAAATATTAAAAATTGACAGGAAAGCAGCCGGACTGCAATGAAAAGCACTGCCTACACTTGATTGTTTTTACAGCAGCTTTGCTTTCACAAAAAAGGAAGATGAACGTCAATGCAGGTTCTAAAAATGGCTTCCTAACCCCTAAAGTAAGCCAACTCACTAATTTCAACTAAAGAGCAAGTCAGATTTTGAATATTTAGCTACAAATTTTAGATACCACCTTTAGGAAGATTAAAACTTACTTAAACTAGGAGTCCAAGCAGTGTCACTCAATTTCCTAGACACTTACATACCTCTGTAAGTACACCCACCACAGGATGCTCTTTACTAAATGTCACTTTCAAATGCAAAATTAAACACTTTAAAACTGGACATTTTACACTAAGAATGGTCACCTCCTCGACCACCGAGAAGCAATTCTGCCGCTACTGTTCTGGGAGGAAGGTGGAGGATCCCAGCAGGCACTGAACCCTTCGGGAATTTTGGCAAGTGGTTTGAATTAAACTTGATGACACTTTGTGAGGCAGCTGAACGGCTCACTTTAACTACCAAAAATTTTTCTCATGGTGAATAATTAACTTCCAAATGACTCTTACCACAGCTATTCTGTCGTGTGGAACTAGAGGCAGGTTTTTTGAGTGATCCATCGTAAAAGCTGTTTCGTTTTGGACCAGGAAGAGCTGCAGCATCACTTTCTTCCGCTACCTTTGCTGACAGAGGGCAATTACAAGTCTTTCCAGACCCCTTCCTAGATCTAATTGAATAAGAATTTTGTACGTTTTCCCCCTCATAAACACCTCCCGGTCTTCTCCCAAGTCCGTTTCCCAAGTCTCCACATGTCATGTCATCCTCTTCTGCTTCCTCCATCTTCTCCTCCTGGTTTTTTTTCGGTTTTTAGTTGGTTTGGGTTTTTTTCCTGGCTGAGGGCCCCTCACCTACCGGCGAACAGCGCCTCCCGCAAGGCCAGATTTTATCTGGAAAAACAGGAAAGCTCCAGGTTTACAGCAGCAGGACGAGCCCCGAGCGGGAAACGCG
>VZTG01007868.1:472855-491673 GCA_013397845.1 Melanocharis versteri | reverse complement strand
CCATCCCTGCCCTCTGGCAGTGGGAAGCCATTCCCTGGGTCCTGTCCCTCCATCCCTTGTCCCCAGTCCCTCTCCATCTCTCCTGGAGCCCTTTAGGCCCTGGAAGGGGCCCTGAGGTCTCCCAGAGCCTCCTCCTCTCCAGCTGCACACCGCAGCTGTCCCAGCCCCCAGGCACGCGTGCAGGGCTCCCACTGCAGAGACAGCACCGGCAGAGTCACACCGAGCAGCTCCCAGGGCGGAGACAGCACCGGCAGAGTCACACCGAGCAGCTCCCAGGGCGGAGACAGCACCGGCAGAGTCACACCGAGCAGCTCCCAGGGCACAGACAGCACCGGCAGAGTCACACCGAGCAGCGTGTCCCCGTGCTCGGGGGCCTGCCGTGACACAGCACCTTCCTTGGCCAGGTCCCCCACGTTGACGTAGTTCAGCCCGGCTCTGGACGCCAGCTCTTTTCCCAGCGTGGTTTTCCCAACGCCCGGCGTGCCTGGAGAACAAACCCACAGCGAAAGCTAAGGGGAGAGCTGTCAGGTGCCCTCAAACACCCCCCGCCAGGTGAACTGGAACCTTTTGACAGCCCACCTTGGAGAGTTCATGGGATGAAAAAGGGGGCAGAAAGCTGCAGGATAAGGAGAAACAGCCGAGGAGAGTGAAACCGGAGAGCAGGGAGAGAACGCCGACTACGCGCAGAAATGTCATTCACACCGTGAGGGTTCGAAGGGCAATCTCCACTCATTCGAAAACCCCCAGGTAACACGGAGGAGCCCCACGTTCTCATGAAGGAGCAGAGCTACAAAACCACCCCAGCCTGGGACCCCACACCCCAAATCAGCCAGGCTGGAGCCTCACAACCTCAATCACCCCGGGCTGTGATGGGCCCCAGACCCCAAATCCCCCCGGGCCGGGACCCCAGGCCCCCAGTGAGCCCCGGCCGGAACCCCACACCCCCCGGGCTGCGCTGGGGCCGTGCCGTGCCCCTGCCGGNCCGGCGGGGGCAGCGGGGCCGCGGGCGCAGGGCCCCCCCGGCCGAGGATGTCCGGCAGCGGCCCGGGAAGGCCGGCGGAGGTGGGTCCGGGGAAGGGGCTCTCGGCGGTGGTGCCTCTGTGGACTCTGTAGTGGCACTTTGTCGTTTTTCAGTGGGGGTTGTTCTGTTTTTTATTAAGAGAGGGATTTGGTTTGGTGTCATTGCGTGTGGAAGGGATCGCCCCCGTCACGGTGTTATTACGGGTAGCGGTGCCAATTCGGCCGCGCAGCGTGTGAGGGTAGCGGTGCAGAGGCCGCTGCTCCGTGCCGGCTGCTCAGGCGTCGCGGGCACGGTGCGAGCGTCAGACAGAGCTCATCAGAGAGCCTCTCGCTGAGGCACAAGGTGCGGAAGGGACCCCCAAACCCTCCCGCAGTCCCGCAAACCGCCCCCCGCCCCGGCTTTCCGAGCCCCTCAGAGAGGGGTCTGGGTGCAGTGGGTCCCGTCACAGGCTCGCGTGGGCAGGATTGTACAGGCGTAGCTGAGCCCTACACAGCGCTGTCCTGCGGGATTGGGGGTGCCGAACCACATGTGTTTGTGCAAATGTACTTGGTAATGATTAGAGAAAGAGATCTTAATCAGAATTATTTACCACACAGTACGAGGACTACAACCATTGCTGTGGTGCCCTGTGAAGCAATAGCTCAAATATGAATACGCTTGTATGAACAGTGGAAATATGAAGGAACGGCTGGCCTCGATGATCTTGGAGGTGTTTTCCAGCCTTAATGATTTTGTGATTCTGAATATTGAAGTAATTGTACTAAAGCCGGCAAAACCAATTACAGAACAGAGGTTGATGTTGCTCACCCAGGGCATGTGCATTTGGCTCAGCCTCGAGCAGTGACCTCGAGATCACATCATCCCCACTCCAGGAGGAATCCCCACACTCCCCAAAAAGGGAAATGTCAGGAGACGCTGCTGTTAAAATTTGGGACAGGGCTTTTCTAGTCTGAGGTGCTTCCCTGTCAGTCAGATGTGCCCAGGCTGTGCCAGCTCAGCAGCTCTGGAGGAGTTCTCAGTGGTGTCATTTGGTTGTTCCTTTCTCTGGGGATTTTACCAGCTCTGCCACAGCTGCAGCTCCCCCTCAGGATGTTGGGCTTTGGGGTGGAGAAGTCAGGCTGGTTTCAGCATTATTCACCCCAAAAGCAGTGTGACCCCCCTCCTTCATTTCCCACTGGGGGCTTTGCAAACAGGGCCTTGTTGGGGTTGTTTGAGCCCGTTCCAGGCAGAGCCTCCTGCTACACCCAGCTCTCAGACAGTGTCCTGTCTGCCAGCACTCTGTTGGTTTGTGAGGTGTGTGAACCGTGGAGTCTCACAGCCCTTTTGAGGGATGCTGTGTCTGTGCTGTCACTCACATTTTCACCAAGGGGTGTTGGCATCCAGCCTGTTACCCCCGCACCGAGGGGCTGCCACAGGACCCCTGTGGGGTTTTTTGGGGGTGAGTCTGCAGCCCTGTCCCAGCGGGGTGTTCCTCAAATCCAGAATTAAATCCTGCTGCTGTTACTGCACTGTTCCATGTCCTGGCACAGGCTCTGGTTCAGCCCAAGCTGCCCAGAGCAGCAAACACTCCCCGATTTTACCGTGCTGCCTCAATAACTCTCCTCTGCCAGCTATTTTTAACTTCTATACACAAATGGTTGCATTGAAAAGATTTGTAAAAAGGAGGAAAGAAGTGCCACGTACTGAAAACTACACAGAGACAGTGTGAGCATTACCATGATGTAAAAGTGGTCTGAGTAAGCCAATGCTGCTTTTTCATTCTTGTTTATTCCTTTGGGTTAGATGTGTGTTTGTGGAGTTCTCAACTTGTTCTGATTTGCCGGTTTGCTGCAAAATACTCCTGGCACAATGATGCAGCTTTTTTTTTAATACAGAAGAATCACAAAATCCCAGACCAGTTGTAGTTGGCAGGACCATAAAACCACCCAGTGCCACCCCCTGCCATGGGCACGGACACCTTCCACTGTCCCAGGTTTCTCCAAGCCCTGTCCAGCCTGGCCTTGGACCCTGCCAGGGATGGGGCAGTGAACACTTGATGAAAATCTCCCATTTCCTAGAGACAGCTGTGCCCAGCTAAGGGGAGGAGAGCGCTGCATTCCCACCGAGACGTTTGTGTTTCTCCAGGTGACAGACTGGCTGGCACATCCGTTCGATGACTTCTTTGGGAGCACCAGCATTCCCCCCTGCGCAGCTCCTGTGAAGGCGCTGAAGGGCAGCTCTGGCAGAGGCCGTGGGCAGAAGCAGCAGGACCTGAGCGCTGTGCCGGAGAGCAGCAGAGCCAGAGCTGCTGCCAGGAAACGAGCGAAGCCGAGCGCTGCAGACCTGCCCTGTGCCGAGCCCAGGCGCAGCCGCAGCCAGGCCCAGGACGAGCTGCCGTGGGTGGACAGATACAAACCCGAAAGCCAGGTGTGAGAGCTGCCCCGGTGCTGCTGTGGCAGGGCCATCACAGGGACACGTTGTGCTGCTGCGTGTAACCTGCGCCAGGCAGGCTCTCTCCATACCCTGATGGTACAGCAGCAGGGTTCTGGGCTGTTGGTTCTCTGCCAGCCAGTGCAGAAAGCCAGACTCCAATCACCTCTTTTTCTGTAGCAGGCACACGTTCCGCTGGCTACCTGAGCAGGTGATGTTGTTTGCTGTCAGTCCACTTGTAAACTTTGAACCTGTCACTGAGTTCCAGACACATCTGATAGTTCCAAACACTGGGGAAACCCAACTGTGTGGGATTTCCAAAAGTTCCAAAAACCTCTGCAGTGTTAGAGTAAAAAAAGTAAAAAAGACCAGCTCCAGCAGTAGCTATGAAGTATCCTGACACAGACAAGATTGTAGGGTTATTACTTAAAGAATAATAAATAGCTCGTTATTTCCTGACTACAAAGGATGGAAAACTGATTGTTTGAGGAAACAGGTTGAGATGATTATCCATAACTGTGCCATTGCTTCTGCAGTGCACACATGTAACTGGAACACACACCAGCATGTCTGATGATATTTTAGCCAGCATTTATTCTATTCTTTAATCTCATCATTAGAAACCGAGGGTTTAATATATGAGTTTCTCATATTTTAACCTTGTTTCAGAGTGACCTTGCTGTGCAAAAGAAGAAGGTTGAAGAAGTTGAAACCTGGTTAAAAACACACGTATTTCAGAGGCAGCCAAAGCAGGTAAACTTGGTGGAGGTATCTAACCATACAAACGAGCTGGATGTCATTTCAAGTTCAGAGAAAAACCTCGACTTAGAGACAGTGATTGTGTATCTTCTGCATTGTAAGAAATACTCTAAGAACATAGGTTAGAGCTTGTATATTGATTTTGGGCTTATGCTCCTAAGAGGTGGATTCTGATTTTGCTCAGAAATACTATTTTCTGGCATCCAGTCATGAATCACAACTCTTCAGTATGTACTTGAAGCCACATTTTTTCTCTGCCAGGTTAATTTTTAAGTCTTGTGACAAATTTCCAGTTGCACTGAGCTGGTGTAACGGGATGTTTTTAATCTTGATTGATGAGAGGCATTCTTATACACAGACACAAATTGCCAGCCTTGCCTTGTGTTTTCCAGAGCTGATTCTCCAGTTGAGTGTCTGTTGTGTTGGCAGTCACATGCAGTTTATTTACCAGGGGCATTAGGAACAGAGCAAGGCTCTCAGAGTCCTGGCCTGGTTCTCTCTGTCTGAGTACTCAGCCGGTGAATTAACAGCACAAAATGTGTGACTGGGGTTTCACTGGGAGAGAGGATCGTTACCAGAGAACCCCTAGGAGAAATTCAACCAGTGTTCATCCTCAGCCAGCTGTCAGTTCTTATCACATTTGTGGTTATGTTTTGTACCTCTCTGTCAGGGTGGCTCTGTCTTGCTGCTGACTGGCCCTCCCGGCTGTGGAAAAACTGCAACTCTGCAAATTCTAGCCAGAGATCTTGGCCTTCAGGTGCAAGAATGGACCAATCCACTCTCTTTAGACTTCACAAAGGAAGACTTGAGAAATATGTTTGGCCATGGTAAGTATGTTCGGGGTTTTTCTTTTTATCTTTTTTTTCCCCTTCCAGTTACTTTTGGGGGTTTTCTGTCTTGTATTTTTGCTTCTTTTCTGTCTGTCACATATGAAATCAGATCCACAACTATGTAAGTCCATTCCTTAGTGTTTAATGAGGATCTTTCTGTTGCTTTTCTCTGGAAAGGGATTTAGGTTTTTTTACAGTGTTAAGTCCAAAATAATTGACAATTCAAATCAGTGTAGAGAGCTCTGTGATAGCCTGGATACAATTTCAACCAAATAAATGAAAACAGGTAAGTGTCTCCGTCTGGGTCCTCAGTAGAATTACACCCCTTTAAAAATTCTCCTGTGTTTGTCACATGTTTGCCAAGGGGCTTGTTCAGTGCTGCTGTCAGAAAATAGCAGGGGTGGGTATTAGTTCACATGGATATTTATATTTTACTTGGTATAATATGGAATACATATTTTTAATTAGTTTTCTTTTGCAGACTCAAATTTTCATACGTTTCCGAGTCAGGCCCAAGCAGCTCTCTTTCAAGATTTTCTATTAAGAGCAAATAAGTATAACAAACTTCAGATGCTTGGGGAGTCCTCAGAAAATGATAAAAAGCTTATTCTTATTGAAGTAAGTGAAAACTTGTGAAATGTTGTGTTTAAAACAGTACCTTTTGTTGTAGTATTGACATGCTGAGTAGCTTCAGATGCTGGATTGGTGTTTCCCAAAGTTACTCTGCTTCACTGCAGATGAGGTCTTCATTACTTTTTGGGTCTCTACAGCAGCCTAGAGCCACGTCCTCCCTGTAGTTAGGCCACAAAAGCAAGTAATCAGGCAGAAATGGGAGTCTGGTTTGAGCACGGAAGTACATAACAGAGTATCAAAAATAGATCAAACGATATTGAGAGGTCATTCCCATGTTTCTGGATGATTAAGTTTCTAGAAATATATATGTGTGTAAAAAGGAAGAGTGGAACACACACCACCATTCCTGTTCCTTAATGATGCAGGAGAGTGTAGGAGACACATGAGAATGAGCACAAGCAGAAACAGTTGAAATTTAGCACTTACTCCCTGGTTTTACACAGGTGGTGTTGCTTAGGGCAGAGGTGTGAACTGAGGGTTTGTGGGCAGGTACAGCACAAGGCTTTATTTATACTTGTGTAGTAGTGTGTTTCAGTAGCAATTTCTTTCTGAACTTTGCAATTCTTTTCCTGAGAGAAATTTTAGAAATTGATATTCAGGTTGTCTGTAAACTTTCAAGACCAAAACAGGCAGAAATTCTGGCAGGGTAATGCGATGTACTGTAGATTTTAGGAAGCAGAGTCTCGTGTGACTTGTCTTTATAAGTCACCTTCCTGTATAGGTCCTGTCACACCTCACAAGGGCATCCTGCCCTCTTCCCGAAGGGAGCTGCTTCCTGGAGTGTTTATCCTCTGGGTGAAACTCTTGTTTACAGGCAGTGTGATCACCCAAGGCTGTGTCTTAGGAAACTGAGACAGCATGAAAATTTTTCATTTTTGATGATCATTTTCCAAAATGACATATACTATGCTTTGGGTTTGGTCCCCGCTGCTGCTCCTCTCCGGTGTCAGCTGTGTTAAAATGTAGTTGACAGCAAGCAAACCAGGAGTTAAAGATGTGTGGCAATGTAGTGTGCCGTGGCAGTCAGTCCGTGGAAGAGAGTATTCACATCTGAATGTGATGACAACAGCTCTTTGTTTTGGACAGGATATTCCTAACCAATTCTACCGGGAGCCTGGCAGTCTACATGAAATCCTCAGGTCAGTGGTAAATGAGTTGTTAATTATCAGCTTCAGCCACTTGCAGTAAGCTGGAGTTTGATTTTCAGCACAGTTTGTTGTTTTGCAATGCAGGAGGTTCGTTCGTACGAGCAGGTGCCCCCTGGTCTTTATAATCTCAGATAACTTCAGTGGAGACAGCAACCAGAGGTCACTATTCCCCACGGAAATTGTGGAGGAGTTGTGTATATTCAATATTAGGTAAGATCTTCTACCTCATTAAAACATAGTTCAAATAACTTAGAGGTTAGAAACTAATTAATTTTTTTTTAATGGAATTCAACAGTTTCAAGCCTGTTGCACCAACAAATATGATGAAAGTTCTTAATCGAATAGTTGCAGCAGAAGCCAGTATGGTAAGTTGTCAAAGCTCATGACTTCTCTGCAGTGCTAGGACCAAAAAATTTCACACTTTTATATCTGAAATGTGTTATTTTTGTTACTGTATTTGTTTGGTCTTTGATGGCAGAGCCCCATATCTCCCCAGAAAAAAACATTTTCCCTGGGGCACCAGGAAGCAAGGAACAAGCTGGAAAGATACCTTGTTTTTAGGATTAGTTTCACTTGAACTGTGGTCGGAGTCTACAGACTTACTCCTGAAAATTACTCTGCTTATTACAGTAACTATATAAATGAAACAAATAATAGGAAGAAACATAATCTTTAGTGTATCCAGCAAGGCCAGAAGAGTTCATGAACCTAAATCTGTTTTATCCCTGAACTGTTTTGATTACAAGCAAGTATCATATTGAGTGACGCCTCACAAAGAGCTTTGTGCATTTTCCTCATTACTGTTGTTACATAAATTGTAACTGTGCTTAAATGGATGAAGTTTTTTTAAGTTCGCGGTATTCGGTGGTTTGAGCACGTGGTGGATTCTCATGTGTCTGTTCATGGTGTGTGTCAGAGGCAGGTTCCCATAGCCATGTTCAAATACTCCTTTTCCTGCTCTTCTGTTGTTTTGAATGCTGTTTTTCCTTGTAGAACAGAGAGAATTACTCCCTTGATAGAACTTCTCTGGAGTTGCTTTGCAGAGGTTGTTCAGGTGACATAAGAAGTGCAATAAACAGCCTTCAGTTTTCCTCTATGAAAGGTAAAAAACTATGGTTTTGTTAAGTGAAGTGATATTTTGACCATTTCTGCTGAAAACATGTTTTGTTCACAGTTGCAGCACAGGTGGGCGAGTTGGAAAAACATTCTTGACACGCTTCTGTGGAGCAGGAATAAACACAGGGCTTGTGGGGGCGTGAGTGGGGCTCAGCTGTTGCAGCGTGCATGTGCTGAGATAATTTAATGAAATACTCTCTTTTCTTCCTGCTATCTTTGCTATTTGTGTTTGCTGTTCAAAGTTTTTATGTTGCAGCCTTAGTTTGAAAGGGATACTTTCATTGCTTGGTTTTTGCATTTCCTAAACTGCTTATTTTATGAGCATTTTACAAGTCAGTAATTGTTAAGGAACCGATGTCTGTGAGTTGCATTTTTAAAAGCAGTACTCCAGCATGTGTTGTTCATTCTCAGGACTGTGAAATGCTGACATCATTTACATTCAACTTAGACCTAAGGAAACAGACTCATCAATTGTCTTCTGCTGTATGTGATAGAGCTAGCAGTGATACTGTTTCTGTCACACATTTTTTTCCTCCCATTTGCTTTGCAAATAGAAAATGTGCTCATGTAATACAAGATTAAAGGCAGTTTCAAGTCCGTTTTTTAAGAGGGAGTGTTGTACTGTTGTTTTGGGGTATATTGAAATTAGCTGGGCAGAGTTAGTTAAATTACACAAGGCAGAGAGTAAAGTGTCTGCATTTAACTTGCAGACGTTGAAGGTCAATTATTCTGATGATATCTTCAGGTATACCAAGGCTTGGATTGTTCTGTGTGGATCAGAAAAATAGAGGGCTGCTCTCAGTGTGGTGATTATGCCATTAGTATGAATGCGTAGTAGCTTGGTGATACCTGAGAAAAGTATGCAGTATCTCACTGCTGGACACATCCTCCAGAAAATCTAAATCATCTTAAAATAACCAGTTTGTGTAATTTCTAATAAGTTACCTTGGAAATGTAAAACCCTGAGAGTTAGAACTAGTGAGAAAACAAAGGTGTATGACTTTAGAGCTTCCTGTATGTGGACTTTTGGAATCATGTACTGAAGTCACAGCACACTGAACATTCTCCTCTCACATGTTCTCCAACATTGAGAAGGTGTTTGAACAGAACATCTTCGGTCGTGCAGGTGTTTCAGTGAGGGGAATGATTGGTAGCCAGTGATGCTGTGCAAGCTTGGGAGACACCCCATTTCCCTGTTGGGCTCCTGAGCATGCAGCATTTGTTTTTAGGTATGTAAGGTTTATTTCTTCACGTGTGTATCTATGTAAGCACAATTGATACATTCACTTTGTGACAGTATTCATGGGTGAAACAGATCCATGGTAATTGTGGGAGAAAAAAACAAATACCTAAAGGATAATTTATCTTAGGTCAGTAAGGAACATTCAAATGCCACAAAATCAAATTGTAGGTGAAAATTTTCAAGTTTATTAACTTACAGTAGAATAAGGGTCTTATGTCATGAAGCTCAACTTTGTGGAAGATAGTAGACAGTTGGAAGAATCACCTAAATGAAAAGTTTTCTTTGCCACTTTATATTTCAGGGAGGTTATTGTACAGATAATGCCAGTAGAAGACAAATTGATAAGTAAACAGGATGTAACTGAAATAACAGGATGTAACCAAAATATAATTTACATATATTTGTACTTGTGCTTTATAAATGTGAAATTCTAAACATGGTCAAGTGAGGAATGCAACAGAACTAGAACAGATAAGCCTGAATGCTTTTTTCAAAGACAGCTGTTTATTGTTCAGAAGAGTACTTGGTACTCAGCTGTGGCTCAAGGGACAGAAGTGGAATGGAGGTAATGAGTGATGCTAATTTGGGTGACTGGGTTGTGTTCCTAATAAATTAGTTTTCTGATAGAGCTCCCATTTATATAGCCTGTTCCGTTCCTTTTATTATTACTGTTTATTCACATAGAACATCAGCAGTAGCAACATAATAGAAAACTTCTGCAGAACCATGTACTCTGTCTTGATTTAATTTTTGATTTTATTGATAGACTGCTCATTGGAGAAAGAATTTTGGTCAAAGAAGAAAAAGAGCTCCATAATAAAATGTGAGGAAGCAAGAGTATCCAAAGTAAGAAAGAAAAGTAAATGTGGTACCTCAGAAGACCAGGAGATACAAGCTATTGGTGGCAAGGATGCATCTATCTTTCTTTTCCATGCTCTGGGGAAAATTATTTATTGCAAAAGTAAGAGAACTTTGACTTATTCTCCCTTTCAGTGGGTAAAGCATGTCAGCTGCTAATACCTGGAGTTGCTAAAGTAAGGCCTCTGTTTGGGGTGTTCGGTCAATAACAGCAGTATAAAATCAGCTAAATCGGGGTCCCTAAAGCCACTGGCTGTGCACATTTTGGTAGTAATTCACAATACTGGCTCCAGAACTAGCTGAGAAGTCGAGAGGTGAGGGAATACAAAAGTAATTCGATTAGATGTGTTATATGAAGCTTAATGCAACTAATTGTGTGTTGATGACTGTGTAATATTGACCATAATAATTAAGTACCTGTGCCTGTCCCAGAGCTTTCTGGGAATGGAAAATGCTATAATTTAGCTGCTGGTGGAGCTGACAGTTGCTAACAACCTTTCTGAACATGAAGACTACAGCCTGTGCAATGCTTTGCAGGAGAAGCAGTGTCAGAAGCAGAGTGCCCTCAGCTGCCTGCTCACCTGTCCGAACACCATCGGGACACCTTGCTCATTCAGCCTGAGGTACTCCTGCCGTGGCTCCACAAGTTCAGCTGGGTCCTAAGTGATTGGTGCAAATTCTCAATCACATTGTTTTGTTACTGATCCCCGTTGGTGTACATTCATTCTGTCTGAGTCACAGAATCACTCCTCTGGAAGGGACCGCTGGGGCAAACCAGCTCCTTGTTGTGTCTGGGCATCACTGCACAGACCTTGTGTTCCAGCTCCCTGACCTAGATGTGTCACAGCTTTTTATACACAGGATCCTTTTCTTCATCCATTTGTAAAATCTGAACTTTTCTCCTTCCTAACAGGATATTGTGGAAAAGTCACATATGCCGGGAAGCATGTTCAATCTATACCTTCACCAGAACTACGTGGACTTTTTTTCTGGTATAGATGATGTAGTGAGAGCCAGTGAATATTTGAGCACTGCTGATGTCCTTTGTAGTAACTGGAGTGTAAGTGTTGTCTTTTTATAGACACACCCTTCTTTTTAAGTACTTTGACATTGAGCCTCGACTTCCCGCTGCATTTTTGAAAGTCTGCTGCAAACTCAGGGTGTGAGTGACATGAATTGTTAAAGAATGCGAAAGTACATCAGCTGTAGAAGAGATACAGAGCCAACGTCTTGTCTAGCTTCTGTCAGCATTTTATTGTAGTGGGTTGTAGTGTTTGTAGGATACTCTACATTTGAGTAGAATATGTTCATGCTAAGAAGGAATCAAGCTGTTTCTGTTTTGCTCAGTTGCTTTGAGTAGAAGTTTTGCAGTAATCTAAACTTTAAAATGCTGTGCATGTTGTGCCACTGCAGTTACTGAGTGTGTTTCAGTGCAAATGAGCTGCCTGGAGCTCACACAAGGCCCGTTTCTCCCTTAGACACGGCCTGTGATGGAGAGCTACAGTGCCTCTGTGGCCACCCGAGGGGTGATCCACTCCAACACGTCCAGAGCCTTTGCCCACCAGCAGGGCGGGATGGGGTTCCGACCCCTACATAAACCCCAGTGGTTTTTGATCAGTAAAAAGGTAAATCCTTGATTGTATTTTTTCTTAATGTTTTTTTCCTAAGGTGTGACTATTGAGTAGTGTAGATGAAATTTGATCAAAATGCTAAACTTGTCAAATACCCTATTTTGATATAATCTGCTTCTAAAAAACACTTGCTAGAAGAGCAGTTTGCATCATTCCTTTAATGTAAAAATAAATTGGAAGCCTCTGGCAAAGTGTGATTCCTGTGTCCCATCTGGCGTGCTCCTGGGAGAGTCTTAATCCTAAATTAATAGAGAGACAATTGGTGTTGAAATATTGTTAAGTATTTCTAGAATTGAGTTTGGTTTTGTGTAGTTTGAAGCACACCAGACTGTTGTATAAGTGTAAGGAATTTCTGCTGTGATGGTTTATGTGTTTATCAGAAATAGCTTGTTCAGGAGATACAGCAGGTCTTGGCCATTTTTTACAATTGAACTAATATCTTGGCAAAAAGCATTGGCCTGCGCGGGCTGGGAGTTCTGTAATCAAGGAATAAGTTTTTTTTTTTAATTTTAATGCCCAGTGAAAGGCAAAGTTGAAGGGTTTTTATCATTGGTATATGTTAACTGTTTATCTTTTCTTTATCTGGTCTCATTTTTCAGTAGTTCCCTGTAGCAGGCAGGAAGAAAGTCTGTGTGTTATGGTACAGAACATCTACATTCATGATGGTTTTCCAGGTTTTTTACTTGTGTTTCCCTCTTCCCCTCCCAACTCTTACAGTATCAGGAAAATTGCCTTGCTGCAAAATCTCTGTTTTCAAGCTTCTGTTTACCACCTGAGTGCCTTCAGACAGAGCTGCTGCCTTACCTTGCTATGTTAGCAAACCCAATGAGAAACCAAGGTGAGATGGGTGTAACTCTATATCTTGGACTCCTTTTTGCAATTGGAACGTACTGACAAATTTCCTAAGCCAGAAGGTCAATGCTGTTTATGCTTTTCCATCAGTATAAAAAATTCTCATGGTAAATGTTACGTAGGTGATGCCCAAGGATGCTTCCAGTACCCCAGCCAAAATTAAAGCTGCCCTGGTAGCTTGGTCAAGCTTTAGTGATTCAGTTGCTGTCTAGTCTTAGGGCTTTTATTATATTTGCAGGAGGATTTGATGAGAAGACTTTTGGAAACCTAGTAGGCAATATTGACTACATCTTCATTGCTTACTGATACCTGTCCAGTAACATCAACAGACTTAGAACACCTCAAAAAGCCTTTCACAGATAAAAGAAGCAAAATTCAAGCTTGCAGTGCATTAAAAAAAAAAGTTAAATACAAGATAATCCATTAGCAAACAGTTAATGCAGAAAAATTTGCTTTGTGTGGTACATAATGCAAAAACTAGTATTTAGACAGCTGGGTCACTTAGGCTGTTGTTAATTGTTTCTAATAAAAAGCATCATGTCTTAACTAAGGCCTTGACATGAAGATGAGTGAATTTTGTAGGCTGTGGAATAATAGCTCTACATGATAAATACACTGGGGATGAATGTCAGGGATTTGGGATTTTGTGTGTAGGCCATCTGTAAATATGTTGTGGTAAACTGTAACAGTTTGGGAAAAAAAAAGTTACATGCACAGTGTTTTGGTATCTAAAATATTTCAAATATATACAGGAATACTCGACTAAGGTCACTGTTAATTTTCCACTATGTTCAACTGTCTATTCATTGTGATCTACCTAATAAGATCCTGGTGGTTCTTTGTTCTTAGCTCAGATTGCTTTTATCCAAGATGTGGGGAGGCTGCCACTGAAAAGACATTTTGGGAGGTAAGCTGAACTTCTGTTTGTAGTTAAAAAAAGTGAGACTATGTCATATAGGAAGGGGAAGAACCCTTCCATTACATAAGTCTGTGTTGTGACATTCCCTTAGCATGATAATTTTTCCCTTTTTCCAGTTCAAATCTATTTCTCATTACAATTTTGTAGCAGTGTTTCTACTTGGGTCTTGCTTTTAATCCTTGTTTAGCTTTCTTTTCCATTGTATCAAATATTAGCTCTGTCCTAGACATCTCTGTTTCTCTAGTGCATGATCTGAATGAAATATTCTCGTTACTATTAAAGATAGGTTTGTAGGAATAAAAGTGAATTGATCTAAAGAGATTAGTGCCTTTTGCCTATTGTTTAATATGAGACAAAGCAGTCTGGAAGTTTGATACGACATTCTGTGTTCACCTGAGTGTTAGAAGGTAAGAAAGAAAGAGCAATGGGGAATTGTTCTTACTTCCTTTGAAGAAGCTGTAACCCTGTGGAAAGACAAAGTATTTTTGAAAGTTTATTTCCTGAATTATTTAATCTAAAATTAGATAGCTGCACTGGTTTTATTTTGTAGTAGTTTTGCCTATAAGGCTACTTAGAGTAAACCTTTGTTCAGAATGCATGGGTTTTAGTCAGGTTGTAGCTACTGAATGCTGAAAACCCAGGGTTTTCCCCGTGAGACTGCAGTGCCCTCCTCACAGGCTGTGCGTGCAGGCTCGGGGGTGACGTGGCACGAGGAGCTCTGTTGTGATTCTTCTGAGCCCTCTCAGTCAGAGACTAAATTTACCCCAACAGAGCCTCAGTTACACTTCTATGGCTGTGATACCTCTGGAATTAAAAAAGTTACTTAATTGGTGTGTTTCTAGCACAGAATCAAGTTCACAGCTGCAGTGAGACAAACTGTCATCTCCTAACCAGGACATAGTTTGTTGAGGCATCTGACAGAGCATCTCCTACTTGTCCCTAGTTTTGCTGCTGAGTTTAATTGAATTTCCAAGATGTATTTCCAAGAACCACCCTGTTCCCCAACTGTTGTATTAAAAGCCATTTGGGTTGCTAGTCAGGGAGGAAGGAGAGTGTCCCTAAGGAGTGCATTTCTTTATAGTCCCCCTGGTCTGTGCCACAAGGTGTGAAGCTTCTCAAATTAATTGCAACTTCCTCGTCCCTTTTAAGTTTCCCTGCAGCATACCTGTGGATACTGACATTTTGTATCTGCAGTAATAAGTTGGTGGGGTGTCACTGAATGCCTGATGTGAGGGGGAGCTTCCTGCTGAAAACGCTGTCATCCTTTTCCATCTGTTCAGTGTGCTGGAACCGTAGTACAGAGAAATGCAGGCATTCGCTTCCCTCAGGAGTCCTGATAGAGAATAAACTGTGTTACTGAGCAGTCCCTGAGGTGCCTCTGTCAGAGGAGCGAGGTTCTGTGGGAGTGCTGGCTGCGGGAGCGGCCGCGTGCCCGTGGTCACGCCGTGCTGCACTGGTGCTTTGCAGGCTGCAGCTGGAAGCCCTGGGCGACAAAGACCCCGGGGTGCCGGAGCTGTTCCGCCGCGACGGGGACGGTGCTGACGGCGACCCCGAGGGGCTCCCCTCCAGCCAGTCCAGCGGGAGTGACCTGCCCGGCAGCCAGCCCCAGCCCGTCGCAGCTCAGGCCATCCTGGAGGAAGAGGAACTAAGAATCGAGGAGTACGACAGTGACTGAGAGACAGGACACACCCTGTGCCGTGCCCGCGTGGATTCCCGTGCTGCAAAGGCCTTTGGTGAAGAGCGTGCTCTGCCCAGCAGTGCTGCCCAGCAGTGCTGCCCAGCCATGCACGAGGGCTGGGAGCCCAGTCCAGACCTGCTGTGAGCATCGAGGCAGCTCCCGGCGTCCTCCTCACCCTGCAGGGCCAGCCTGAGCTCAGTGCTAAGGTACAAGCTATTTCCTGCCTCTCCTGAGCCGTGAAATCGCCTTAGGGTGGTAACCAGACAGAAATAAATGACTGAAATCAGTTTGAAAGAGGCTATAGGTTAGCAGTGTCAGTCTTAAATTATTTTTGGTTTTACACGTTTTAATATACTTTGCAATTGTGCAGTGTGTTTTCTGAGTACACATTCCATAAGTTGTCAGCATTTGAAGGGTTTATTCAAATTCACACTTTAAAAAAACCTGCTGTTTGGAAGTTTGGCCCTTCCTGAAAGAAGAGGCTGAAATTTACACCTGAAAAGTCTAATGTCCCATACTGACATTGTAGAGGAAAGTACTGTATTAGTACTGTTTTGTATTCTGCCTTACAGAAGACATAAATAACATCTTCATGTCTTTATAAGTGGAACTAATGTTGTACCATGGATTATTTTGTATTCCTCTTGGGAAGATATTTTCATAACTTTTAGGGGGAAAAGGCAGCAATTAAGCAGAAGTTGTACTTTGTAGGAAGTTAAATGTGCAGTGTTTCTCCTTGAGTTGCAATTGTGCGGGGGGAAACACTGATGCTATGTTTGGTAACTGACACGATTGAGTGCTGTGGTTAGTAATACCACAGCCATGAGGAAAAAAAGTCAAACTAAAACAGCTTTGTGTGATGCACGTTTGCATTTCTGTACTGCTTACAGCCAGTTTAGTGAGAGAAAACACGTGTTTATCCACCCTGACCTTGGATTAATGCTATTAAAGAGTCTGGATCTGTCCCCTCTCAAGGGACAGGTGTAGTCTTTTCATCTACAGCTATTGTTTAATTTTGAAGGGGTAAATTTCTCCCCTAAGTTTAAAATTCTGTTACAGTTATACTCATCACAACAAATCACAATGTCTTTGGCTGTTCACAACCATTAACCCTTTTCCTCCTCTCCAGGGTGCTTTGGATGGGCTGTTCCTGGGGTGCCTCCAGCACAAGTAACAACAAGGCACAAAATACTGATTTTTGTCTCGCAAGCACACCCCCACCCTCCTTTGTGGTATCTTTTCAGCTTTCTTTACAGTAGCACCAGATAACTGCAGCTGCTGTGTTGGCCTTTTCCTTGTTAGGGCAGAATTCAGTACTCACCTGGCAAATTTCACCTGGCACTGTGAGCTACAGCATGCAGAGCTGTTGTGCAAAACCTCTGTCACATGAAAACACCACCTGGGCACACACACAAAACCCCCATTATTCTGTTTGAAGCCTGAATGTTTTGCAGTGCTAGTGCTGCCCCATTAAAGCCAGTGCCCAATTAACAACACCTCAGGTGAGGCCGAGGTCAGGGCTGGCAGCCCAGGCAGGTGCAAGAACGAGTGTCACTGCAGCTCCCCTGCCATTTTGGCTCCCTCAGCACTGTCCCAGCTACGAGGTGGGGAAAGAAGAGAACTGGGCTTCAGATAGGGGTGAAAGGGACCTGGGCTGCTGGTCAGCAGCCATTGAACATGAGCCAGCAGTGTGGCCAGGTGGCCAATGGCACCTGGACTGGATCAGGAGTGGTGTGGCCAGCAGGACCATGGCAGTGATTCTGTCCCTGTACTCGGCACTGGTGAGGTCTCACCTCGAGTGCTGTGTCCAGTTCTGGGCCCTTCAGTTTAGGAAGGACATTGAGGGGCTGGAGCGTGTCCAGAGGAGGGCGACAAGGCTGGTGAGGGGTTTGGAACACAAGCCCTGTGAAGAACGGCCGAGGGAGCTGGGGTTGTTTAGCTGGGAAAAAGGAGACTCAGGGGTGACCTTGTCACTCTCTACAGCTCCCTGAAAGGTGGCTGTGGCCAGGTGAGGGTCGGTCTCTTCTCCCAGGCAACCACCAACAGAACGAGAGGATGCAGCCTTAAGCTGTGCCAGGAGAAGTTTGGGTTGGACATCAGGAGAAAATTCTTCACTGAGAGAGTGATTGGGCACTGGAATTGTCTGCCCAGGGTGGGGGTGGAGTCCCCGTCCCTGGACGTGTTTAAAGAAAGACTGGATGTGGCACGCAGTGCTGGGGTCTGGTTGATGAGGGTGTGTTAGGTCAGAGGTTGGACTTGATGATCTCAAAGATCAATGATTCCAACCTGGCTCGTTCTGTAATTCTGTGATTTAGGAGCATCCCCAGAAGGAAGGGTGCATGTGCTTTCTGGGTGTGGTCAGAGAGCTGAAACAGCTCTGGGTGCCTTTGGGGAGCCCCATGGCTCACACTGGAACCACCCTGGCCTGTCTCCCTGTGTAGCTGTGATAGGGGCTGGACTCAGGACTGGCAGTCACCACCAGGCTCTCCCTCACAGGAGACCTCAGCCAGGGTTAGGGACAAGACACAGAGACACGGGTGCAGGCGCCTGAGAGCAGCATGGAAACACAGAAGTTTAACACAAGCAGTATTTTCCTTCCTCCCCTGATGCCTGTGGGGGCCAATGTCCTGTTGTGATGTCGCCTGCTGGTGGAGGGTGACAAACCAAGTGTCTGACTGTTACATCACTGAGGGATGTGTTGTGATGTCACATCCCTCACTGGCTGTATTTGGCCACTGGCAGGGCCAGCATGGCTCGAGCCTGGACTGCTGCCAAGAGAGGCTGTGAGGCCTGGAGAGTCGAGCCAGGCGTCTCCTGGAGCCGTGTCCTGGGCTGGGGGCTGCCACTGGGAATTCCCTGTCCTGGAGGGACACTCCATGTCCCTAGCCCTGCCTGGTCTGGGCAGCCGGCACTGCGGCGCTCGCAGCACTGGAGGTGAGCTCCGTGGGGAAACGTTCCTCACAGGGTGTCTGTGGGGTGGGCAGCGGGGCTCGGCGAGCAGGGAGGGTGTCCTCAGGGCACCTGGGCATTTCTTCCCTCCATGACCCAGGACAGCCAGTGGCCACGGCCTGTCTCCATTCTGCAGCGCGTGAGACGCTTTGGAAGCGCTACAGACTCACAGAACCATCGAGGCTGGAAGAGACCTTCAAGATCCCCACGTGCAGCGGTGGGCCGAGCAGCAGCTCCGGTGCCAGCAATGGGGAGCCTCCTGTCCCTGTATCTCCCCGCGGCGCCGCCGAGCGCCACCAAGGCCACGCAGACCGAGTGGAACTGCCCCGTGTGCCGCCGCGTGCACAGCGACACGGCCGCCGTGCCCTGCGGCCACCAGTTCTGCCTGGGCTGCCTCCTGCGCCACGCGGCCGCCAGCCCCACGTGTCCGCTGTGCGCCAGCCCCGTGCTCAGCGCCCGCTTCTCCGTGCTGGGGCGGAACGACTTCCTGCAGTGCATCCTGAGCCCGCCCGGCGCGGCGCCGGGCCCCGGCAGCTGGGCGCGCAGGGCGCTGTTCCGCCTGGTCTACACCCGGCCCCGGCCCCGCGCCCCGCGGGCAGCGCCTGAGCCGCCGGGCGCGGGCCCGCAGCCCGCGGCGGAATTCCCGGCCGACCTGTGGGCAGAGCTGCTGCACGGCCACGAGCACCTGCTGGACCCCGTGCGGCCCTGGCTGCGGCAGAGCCTGGACGCGATCTACGGCCCGCAGTGGTGGGAGGCCCGGCAGGGGGAGAGC